>CAVLYW010000114.1:0-18151 GCA_963675345.1 Trididemnum clinides
AATAAGTAGTTAAAAATTTATAAAAGTTAAAATTAAAATTTTTTTTAATGGATATTCTAGTATCCAACTCATTTGCCTAACTTGTTTAACAAGTAAATTAATCATTAAAAATTCACTTCTTACTTGAATTTAATCTAAAAAATTTTCTTTTTCTATGAATAAATTTTTTTTTTTACTTTTTATTTTTTTTATTTTTTTTCTAAAAAAAAACTTCTTTTAAAGAAAATTATTATATGATTTTCAAAATTGATAATTTCTGGAGGAATTATGTTAAATCAAAAACTAAAAAATATTTCAAGGAGAGATTTTCTAGGCTTAGTTTCCAAGTTTGGTCTTACTTCTGTTGCTTTGGCAGCGATGGGGTCAAAGGGAGTGCTAGATTTTAAATCTCTACAAGCGGCTTCTAATTCTACCTATAACAAGCGTTACAGAACTAGTGCCAAGTTTAACCTCAAGTTTGGAGCGGCGGGCTTCAATCAAACCAACCTACTTATCGAAAGGGCTGGTGGGTTAGAGTTCGTTAGGGACTTAGAAGAGAGGACTGATGGGGCTATTAGAATAGAATTCATTGGCAGTAACCAAATATGTAACCAGTTAAACTGCGTTAAAAAAACTCAGCAGGGTATAGTTGATTTGTATGCCGCTTCAACTCAGAACTCCGCTGGAGGTGCTCCTTATCTCAACGTCCTGGATTATGCTTATATGTTTCCGACTAGGGCCTCGCAATATTACTTCTTTTATCACCCTGATAGCGAAAAGATTTTACGTCAACCACTTGAGAAAAGGCATGGGGTAAAGTTTTTATTCACTCATGCAGAGTTAAGGGGTATCCAACTTGGACTTAAATGGCAGAACCGACCTGTGGTTAAATCCATTAGCGAACTAAGGGGAACTAAAAACCGTGTAACTGGAACTCAGTTAGGTAGGATAGCCATGAGACTTCTTGGTTTAAACCCCGTTCCTATCGCTTGGGAAGAAACTTTGGATGGACTCAAACAAGGTCTCATTGATGGAGCGGAAACTTGGGCTTCAGCGGTGGCCTATGCTAACATGTCGCCAGTGGTTTCTCAGTGCGTTAACCTAAGGTTTTTCTGCGGAACAGAACACACGGCCATGAGTTCGAAGGTCTTTAATAGCTTGGGCGGTAGGTTGCAAGACGCAGTTATGGAGTCTTCTTACCTCACTCAGGTCCACGTGCAGGCAGCTAATGAAGCCGCTTTGGTGAACACGGTAGGCTTTTCAACCCCACAACTACCCAATACTATTTTTGCTAAGAATAACGTTAGGATAGCTAATCTTTCAGATGCAGAGATCAGAAAAGCTGAACAAATCTGTTCTCCAAGGTCTAATCCTAAACCATGGGAAAAATGGAGAGAAAGAATCAACAACTGGGCTGGTGGCATTGATACTTATGATGCTATTTACAAGATTGCTCGTGAGATACCTAGGACGACCTTGGCAGAAAATGTTGAGCCTAGGAGATGGTGGAGATCAGCTTAAATAACTAATATTGGAGTAAAAGTAGCAAATGAAAATCTTATCCAAAATTCTTCACTTACTAGATAAGTACACAGAAGCAACTATAATTTTTGTTTGCTACTTTTCTATGGGTGGGATTATTTTTATCGAGGTAATAAATAGGTACTTCTTTAATCAACAAGCTCCCTGGAGCACGACGATACCTATTTATCTTTTTTTATGGGTAACTTGGTTGGGGGCTTCTTACAATACCAGGAAGAGAACCCACCTGAAGTTTGACGAGTTTAGAATAAAGCTTCCCTATAAATGGCAATTTGCTTGCCAGATTTTAGATGCAGTTTGTTGGTATGTGTTTAGCTGTGTCGTGGTTTATTATACCTGGGAGCAGGTTTCTATTAGTAGAGACAACTTCCAGTTCGTTGATGGTACGGATGACCTAATGCAGTGGTGGTTTTACTTAGCAACCCCTTTTTCTTGGGTCTTGATCATCATCCGAGTAACTCAAAATTTAGTTGACGACGTTAAGAAGTTTAGGAAAGGGGAGCCTTTTTTAATACGAACTTCTTTGGCCGATTAGGAGGAATAGATGGAACAGAGTACTTATATTATTATTTCTACATTAGCAGCGGTTTTGCTGTTCGTTTTAGGAATACCAATAATTTTGGTTATTGGTATGTGGGTTTTGATAATGAGTTTATTCATTGATTTTACCCTGGCAAATATCGGGGTTTCTTTATTTGAAGGGCTCAACTTTTTTGGCCTCCTGGCCTTGCCTTTGTTTGTGTTAACGGGTGACCTGATTAACAATACTGGTATAGCAAAGAAACTGACTAACTTTGCTTACTCGTTAGTTGGTTGGCTCAGGGGAGGCTTAGCTATGTCGACTTTGGCGGCTTGCGGAATATTTTCAGCAATATCCGGATCTAACACAGCCCTACTGCAACCATAGGTTCGATTACCTATAAGGACATGGTGGATAAAGGCTATGACAAGCATTTCTCTGCTGCGACCATAGCTTCAGGAGGAACGGTTGGGATAATCATTCCCCCTAGTATAATTTTTATTGTTTATGGCTTTTTGCTACAGATTTCTATTAGCGATTTATTCATAGGTGGCTTCCTGCCTGGGGTTCTCATGGTTGGGGCCATGATGCTTGCTTGCTATGTCGTTTCTAAAAAAAATAATTGGGGAAAGATCATTAAATTTGATGCTAAAGATTCGCTTAAAAAAGCTTGGCAGGCTTCGCTAGGATTTTTAGCTATAATAATCGTGATGGTCGGAATTTACGGAGGGGTATTCTCTCCAACAGAAGCCGCGGGGGTAACGGTAGGCTTTTGTTTTTTAGCTGGCTTTTTTATTACTAGGAATTTAAAGTTGAAAAACCTGCCTAAGATAATGCTCCGCTCTGGGCAAATCACAGGCCTCTTAGCTCCTCTCATCGCTATATCGGTGGTCATGCAGCAAATCCTTTCAATAATTGGTATCAGAGAGACGGTAGCTGAATTCATTAACTCACTTGGGGGTTATTATCCAATACTTGCTTTCTGTATGCTATTGGTATTCATTACTGGTACATTCTTAGAAAGCCTGCCCGATGTGATCATCCTCGCTCCCATCATTGCTCCAGTGGCTCATAGCGTGGGCGTTGATCCAGTTCATTTCGCTGTTATCTTTTTGGTTGGAGATGCGATTGGATTTATTACCCCTCCTTATGGATTGAATTTGTACGTTGCGAGCGGCATAACGGGTATACCCTATTTTAGATTGGTTAAGCATACGCTTCCCTACTTGCTGGTTTTGATGTTGGCTTGGTTTATTATTGCTTTATTTCCAGCGTTAAGCACAGCTTTAATCCCAGGTAAATAAAAATAAATGAAGGTGGATAAAAAATGAATAACAATTATTATGAAGGAATAGAAGGTGGTGATTCGGTTTTTACGATAGAATCTGCCAAGTTAAAGGTGGGCAAGGGAGCCCTTAGGGAAAATTGGTTACGATGCCAAATATTTAAATATTAAAAGGGCTGCAGTTTTTGTAGACCCCATGGTAAAGCAAGTGCCTACTTTTGGGGACATCATAGATTCTCTAAAAAAGCATAATATTGAGTATGTGGTCTATGATGAAGTGTTAGTAGAGCCAACTGATGAATCATTAAAAAAGGCTATAGATTTTGCTAGCAAGGAAAAAATAGATGGGTTCATTTCTTTTGGTGGCGGTTCAGTGATTGATACGGCCAAAGCAGCTAATTTATATTCTTGCTACCCCGACGATTTGTTGGCTTACGTTAATGCTCCCTTAGGGCAAGCAAAGCCCGTTCCTGGGCCACTTAAACCACATATAGCCTGTACGACGACTTTTGGCACAGCTAGTGAATCAACTGCTATTTCCGTTTTTGACTATCTCCCCCTTAAAGCAAAGACTGGGATTATGAATCATTTCCTTAGGCCTTCGATAGGTATCTTAGACCCCAGTTCACTTTATTCACTGCCCAAAAATGTGATAGCAGCCAATGGCTTTGATGTTTTTAGCCATGCTTGTGAGTCCTATACGGCCAGGCCGTTTAATAAAAGGCCAGCTCCGGCTGAACCCAATAAAAGGCCAGCTACTCAAGGTTCCAATCCCTATGGAGATTTTGCTTGCCTTGAAGCAATAAAAATAATGGGTAGTGAGCTAGTGGAAACGGTTAACACTAATGACCAAGCCAGACGAGAAAGGGGTTTGGATAGGTTAATGTTAGCCGGGACTCTGGCGGGGCTTGGTTTTGGAAATTCAGGTTGTCATATTCCTCATGGGATGTCCTATGCCGTTTCTGGATTAGTAAAAGATTATCGCATGGAAGGATGGGATGACAAGGTGGCTCTGATACCCCATGGCCTGTCTGTTATCATGGATTCTCCCGCCGTGTTTAGGAAGTTTTCTAAATACTGCCCAGAAAGGCATATGCAGGCAGTTAAAGCTATTTACGGCGACAGCAAAGAGAGTGAATCTGTAACTCTAGAAAATGCAGGAGATATGCTCGCTGATAAGATTGTGGCAATGCTTAGGGAGACTGGTTTCCCCAATGGGCTAAGTGCTTTAGGTTATGATGAAAATGATTTAGATGCCCTTACGGATGCTGCTCTGCCGCAAAAGCGACTGCTGGATAATTCGCCTAAGGTTTCACCGGTTACTAGAGAAGAAATTAAAGATATATTTCAAGATTCTTTGACTCTGTGGTAAGACTGGTTTAAGGGTAAGTTGGGTTTTCTGCTCAGGCTTTTTTACTTTTTATAGACCTTTGGCCTTGTTGCTTTTCCATTATTTGCGTTAATTGGTTTATGTTGATTAGCTTGAAGCGGGAAACTTATTTTCTATTCTTGTTTTTTATTAAGAAAGCCTGGTGAATAAATTAGGAGTTGATTGGGAATAAGTAGAAAATGAATTTTAATTACTACAAAGATTTTGCTGAGGGCAGTGATACGATTTATACTATTGGTTCTGCCAAGTTAAAGGTAGGCAAAGGATCGCTTAGGGAAGTTGGTTTTGATGCTAAGTACCTAGGGATGAGCAGGGTGGCGATTTTTACCGATGCGAAGCTGGGCAGTTTAGCAATTTTTGATCAGATTACGAACTCTCTTAAAGAGCATAACCTAGACTATGTAGTTTATGATGAAGTATTAGCGGAGCCGACTGACGAATCGTTTAAAAAAGCTATAGAATTTGCCAGTAATGAGAGCATAGATGGTTTTATTTCCTTTGGCGGTGGTTCGGTGATCGATACAGCCAAAGCAGCTAACCTGTATTCATGCTACCCCAATGACCTATTAGCTTACGTCGATGCCCCGATAGGAAGAGGTGAAGTGGTACCAGGCCCACTTAAACCACACATAGCTTGTGTAACCACTTTCGGAACTGCTAGCGAATCAACCCCTATTTCCGTTTTTGATTATCTGCCGTTAAAAGCCAAGACAAGGATCATGCATCCAACACTTAGGCCTTCAATCGGTATCCTAGACCCTAGTTCGCTTTATTCGCTACCACAAAATGTCATAGCAGCCAATGGTTTTGATGTTTTTAGCCATGCCTGTGAATCATACACGGCCAGGCCATTCAACAAACGGTCAGCTCCATCTGAGCCCAACAAGCGACCAGAAACTCAGGGAGCTAATCCCTATGGGGATTTTGCTTGCTTAGAAGCCATAAGGATAGTCGGTAATGAGTTGGTAGCAACCACTAATACGAAAGATCAAGAGGAAAGAGAGCAAGGATTGGATAAACTCATGTTAGCCGGGACTTTAGCTGGCGTAGGTTTTAGTAATTCAGGCTGCCATATTCCCCATGGAATGTCTTACGCCGTATCTGGTTTAGTGAGAGATTATCGTATGGAAGGCTGGGATAATGAAGCAGCTTTGATACCCCATGGTTTGTCGGTGATTTTGAATGCTCCGGCGGTATTCAAGAATTTCTCTAAGTATTGCCCAGAAAGGCACTTAGAAGCAGTTAAAGCCATTTATGGGGATAATGATAACGATGAGGTTGAACGAGTAACTTTGGAAAACGCTGGAGATAAACTCGCTGATAAGATCATTAATATGCTTAAAGAAACCAATTTTCCCAATGGTTTGGGTGCTGTGGGTTATGAAGAAAATGATTTAGAAGCTCTTACCAATTCGGCCTCACTGCAGAAACGGCTATTGGCTAATTCGCCTAAATTATCCCCAGTAACTAAAGATGAGGTAAGAAATTTATTTGAGCAATCATTTAAATTTTGGTAATGGTTGCCTTCCATAATTAAGCACTAATTAGAATTAAGAACCAATAAAAAATTTTGGTATGGAGGAATTTGCATGATAAATTTAAGAAAAATTTATTTCTTAAATTTATATAACTATCCATGAAAACTAACTTTAACTTTCCTAAAGAAAAAATTAGCGGTGAGTTTTATGATGACAAACTGCACAAGATTTTATATGCCACGGATGCTTCGGTATATCATGAGCTTCCAGCCGGGGTATTTATTCCTAAAGATGTAAATGATCTGAAACTAGCCATTGATTTTGTAAACAAAAATAAATTATCACTTATCCCCAGAGCAACTGGCACATCTTTGGCGGGTCAATGCGTGGGTTCGGGGATCGTTTTAGATATTACTAAGTATTTCAACAACATTATAGAGTTGAATGCCAAAGAAAAATGGGTTAGGGTGCAGCCTGGAGTGATTCGTGATAAACTCAATGATCATTTAAAACCTTATGGACTTTTCTTTGCTCCTATAACTTCGACGTCTAATCGAGCAACTGTTGGAGGAATGACGGGAAACAATTCTTGTGGAGCTAACTCAATTAAATATGGCAGTGTAAGGGATAAAATCATTGAAGCAAAAGTGCTTTTGTCAGATGGTTCAGAGGCCGTTTTTAAGCAATTAACCAAAAAGGAATACCAAGAAAAACTAAAGCTAAATAATTTAGAAGGAGAGGTTTATAGGAAGATCAATGATGTTCTAAATCGTTCTGAAATCAAGAAAGCTATCAAAAAAGAATTCCCTAAAAAAAATATTCATCGCAGGAATATGGGGTATGCCCTCGATATACTTTTTAAAAGTAATGTCTTTAATCCTTTAGAAAAAGATAAATTTAATTTCGCTAAACTTTTATGTGGCTCAGAGGGAACTTTAGCCTTATTCACTGAACTTAAATTTAAATTGGACCCCTTGCCAGAAAAAGAGAATTGTTTAATAGCGTTCCATTTTAAATCTTTGAGTTCCAGTCTAAAGGCTACTGAATTGGTGATGAAGTATAAGCCAACGGCCTGTGAGCTAATGGATAAGATTATTTTAGACTGTGCTAAGACTAATATTAAACAGCGTGAGAGTTTAAAGTTTATTTCTGGGAGTCCAGCAGCAATTTTAATCGTTGAAGTTAGAGCTTCAAATAAAAAAGATTTAGCCAGTAAAACCAAGAAAATAATTGAAAGGATTGAAAAAGAAAAACTCTCTTATGCTTTTCCCATCATCCCTTCGTCTAATGCCAAAAAAATATGGGATTTAAGGAATGCCGGTTTAGGGGTTTTAGCAAACCTTCCCGGGAGCACGAAAACGGTTCCCTGTATAGAAGACACGGCTGTGGCCTTGGAAGATCTGGTTAGTTATATAAAAGACTTTGGTAAGTTGATGAAAGAGTATGACCAAGAACCAGTTTATTATGCTCATGCTGGAGCAGGTGAGTTGCATTTAAGGCCTCGTCTCAATTTAAAGAAAAAAAAAGATATTGAGATTTTTTTTGAAATCAATGACCGAGTCGCTAAGCTAGTAAAAAAATACAAGGGATCTCTTAGTGGAGAGCATGGTGATGGAAGGGTCAGGTCGCCTTACATTCCTTTTATGTTAGGAGAAACGATTTACCGAGTGTTCCAAGAAATTAAAAAAACTTGGGATGAAAATAATATTTTCAACCCTAAAAAAATCGTTGATTCACCTAAACGTAATACTTCCTTTCGTTATGTTGATTTTGCTGGGGAGATAAAGACCAAGATAGATTTTTCTAGTGGTGATACTTTATTGGGAATGGCGGAAAAATGCCATGGCTCAGGGGACTGCCGCAAGCTCCCTTTTTCTGGGGGTACTATGTGTCCCAGTTACCAGGCTACTCTAAATGAAAAAGATACCACCAGGGCCAGGGCTAATGTTCTTAGGGATATTCTCATAACCAATAAAAAGAAGAATCCTTTCAATCACCCTGAACTAAAAGAGGTTATGGATTTATGCTTAGGTTGTAAGGGCTGTCTTAGCGAGTGTCCTTCTAATGTTGATGTAGCCAGCATGAAAGCAGAGTTTTTATTTCACTATTATAAGGATAACCCTAGGCCATTAAGGGACTTATTTTTTGTTAATATTAATTCTATCAATGATTTTGTGCGGAGAATAAGTGGCTTTAGAGGTATCAATAATTTTTTTCTAAAGAATAATTTTTCTTCATCGCTGATTAAAAAAGTTTTAAAAATAGCCCCAGATAGAGATATTCCCACCTTAGATCAAGAGAGCCTTTTCCATTGGTATCAAAAAAAATACTTAAAAAGTATAGGTAAAACTTCTTTTGCTAAAAGGGTATATTTATTTAATGATGAATTTATTAATCATTACGGGGTTGGCATAGGAAAGAAAGTCATTCAACTATTTAATCAGTTGGGCTATGAGGTGGTAATGATTAGGCACCATGAGAGTGGTAGGACTGCTCTGTCTAAAGGTTTCCTAAGTAGGGCTAAAACATTAGCTGAAAAAAATGTAACTTTGTTTAAAGATATTATCAATGATGAGTCCCCTTTGATTGGTATTGAGCCTTCTTCAATCCTTTCTTTTCGAGATGAATACCCTCGTTTGCTCCAAGGGAGTTTAAAAGAGGCTGCCTTAAAGCTCAAAAAGAATGTATTTTTGGTGGAAGAGTTTTTAGAAAAAAGAGTGAAATTTGAGGTGAAGAATTTTAAAAAAATAAATCAGGGGAAAAAGAAAATATTAATCCATGGTCATTGTCATCAAAAGGCTCTCTCAAGTTCTTCTTTCATAAAAAATATTTTTTCTCAGTTCGAAAACCTTGAAGTAGAGGTTATTCCCAGTGGGTGTTGTGGAATGGCTGGTTCTTTTGGCTATGAGAAAGAGCATTATGAGGTAAGTGAGAAAGTGGCAAATTTAGTTTTAGTTCCTAGGTTGAAAGACGAAATTACAAAGCCCAATACTTACGTGGTAGCGTCTGGCATAAGCTGTAGGGAGCAAATAGCTCATTTTTTAAAGGTGGAAAAAGTTCATCATTTTATTGAACTTTTAGCAGATGGCCAAGATAGCTAAGGGGTTTGATCGCCAATAAAAACAATTTTATGAGCAACATAATGAAACAATCGCTAGGTGAATGGAGTTTATTTTATGATTTTTAGATGGTTTAAAAATATTAGTTTTAAGAGAAGGGTTTTTGTATTAGCTAGTTTTTCATTACTACTTTTTTTGTTCAGTTGTTTTAATAACAATGTGAAAGATCTGCAATGCATACTTTAGTTTTTTACTTTAGGTTTGAATTAAACCTAATTTAGCTCCCATTAACCCTAAAAACCCTAATATTTATTAATCTAACTTTATCAATTTTTATAATTTTTACTTTTTCGAATGATGATAAACTTTATACTTAGAAGATGAGTTTATTTATTAAAAAAGTAATCCTTATATTTTTCCTTGGTTGGTTATGTTTGTTCGGCGCTTCTAAGTTCGAAACTGAACCACCTTTTTTAAAAAATGGTGAAAGGCTTAAATTTAAAGTGAGCTATTTAGGTATCATCGGGGGCTACGCCGAGTTTTCTTTTAAAGATCTAATCAATAATATTGTTCGTATGGAGCTTACGGCTAAGACGGAGGAGTGGACTAAGAATGTCTATACTTTAAACCTAAGCCATGTGTCTTATGCTAAAAAAGATAATTTTCAAATCTTAAAGCACATTGAAGTGAAGAATGAGAATAATCGTTATTATAACGGGGTCCAGTTTTTTTATCCCCAAGATAAGTATTTTATTTTTAGCGATAGAGATAGGGAGAGAATTTTTAAGCGGATTAAAGTAGAATATCCCTACGATTGGGGGTTGAGTATCGTAGGGGCTTTTTATTACATGAGAACTTATAAAGATTTAGAGGTGGGTAAGAAATACGAACTCAATGCTTTCATTAGAGAAAATTACCGGAAATTAGTTATCAATGTAGTTAGGCGGGAAGTTAAGGATACCTTTTATGGCAAGAAAAAGGTCATTGTTATCGCCCCGGTAACTGATTTTAAGGGTTTTATAAATGACCAGGAAGGGATGGAAATATTTATCTCCGATGACGAATACAGGCTGCCACTAGTAATGGAGTCAAAACTTTTTTTTGGTAAGATTAAAGCACTACTCGTTGAGCCCGAGGTTTATCCAAGCGATACTAAAAAAAAAGATGCTTAGTTAATACCTGACTTATAAACTTTACTTTTAAACTTACTTTTAGCAGCAAGTCGTAATTTTAATCGGTGAAATTAGAGAAACTAGTTTTTATAATTTTTCTTTGGTCTTATTTCAACTTTTTCTCCTGCTCCAATATCCAAAACCCAGTTGATTTTAATAATACTAATTCTACAAACTTTGGTATTAGTGGTTTGAATTCTTTCGCTATATCCAGCTTTAATTTTTACGAAAATGATGTGGTCTTATCGTCTGCAGGAAGTGGGGATGAATTAAGTGCTATTTTCCTAATTACGAATTCTGATTCTTCTATTTCTATGGGTGGGAATGATTTTATTATCCAGGGTTATATTTCCCCAGATGAAATAATTGATAGGAATGATACTCTGTTGAAGGGTAACGCTTTAGCTCACCAATCTCTAAGCAGTACCAATGAGAATGTTTATAGTGGTGAGATACCTCACTTTCCTATAAAGGGTTTAGGGAAAGTTTATTTTGGAATTTGTGTAGAAGGGATCACCAACTGCAGTCAGGGTTTTCCCCTTGACGTAATGCCAAAAAATATTTTTAACCTTAAAGATGCAGATAATAACGATTCTGTATTAGAGGGGGTTCAGTCATTAATATTAGCTGAGAAAGATGACAAAAGGTTTTTAATAGCTACTGCTTATGGTGAAGATGGGGTTAGTGTATTTGAAGTTATGAATAATGGAAACTTGGTCAATGTTTTTAATTTAACCAATAGCTTAACCAATAGCCAAGATTATCTTTTAGATGGGGCTTTTTCCAGCTCGTTTTTTCATTATGCCAATCAGATCTACGTAGCAGTTGCTGCTTCAATAGATGATGGAATAAGTATTTTTAACCTTACTAGTGAAGGTAAATTAGTATCAGTTACTAATATCAAAGACGGTGGGAATTTAAACTTGGATAGTGTGAGAGGTATAACTGCTTTTCAAATATCAAACCAACAATATATTTTTGCGAGTGGTTATAGTGATGACGGTATTTCTGGTTTTAAATTAGAGGTAGATGGAACTTTCACGAACCATATCAATTTCGATGATAGCGACGAAGTTAGCTTAGACAGGGTTGAAGTAATAAAACATTTTACCTTAGAGGAAAAAAACTTTTTGATGGTTAGTGGTGAAATGGATAAGGGGATTACTGTTTTTGAGGTAATGGGAGATGGTTCGTTACGCCTTAAAGAAAATATTAAAAATGATGATGTGTCATATGAGATAGATCAAATAAGAGGTATTGAGTTTTTTAAGATAAGTGATGACACTTTGATAGTTTATCAAAGCGATTATAGGGCTGACAAAATTAATGTCTTTAGTCAGGAAGCTGGAGAGGACTTACTTTATTTAACTAATGTCGCAGATAGCCAAAACATTAAGTTGGATGGGGTTTGGGGAATGGAAATTGTAGAGTTAGGCAATGCTATGAATTATTTATTTTCTGCCTCTAGGCTTGATGATACCATAAATATTTTTAAGATAAACTCATCTGAAAATTTAGTTTACTTCAACAACATTGAAGATAATACTCAGATTAATTTAAATGGAGTCTCTGATTTAGTTGCTGGTGAGTTTATGCACCAAGGCTTAAAAAAATTTTATTTATTTTCTGCTGGTAATGTTGATGATGGAATTAGCGTTTTCCAGATCGTTGTTCCTTAGTCAGTTTTTTTAACTTTAACTTTTTTCTTATCTATAAAAAAAATTCTTTCAATATTTTCATAGTAAAATTTAAACCGTTAGGAGTAGGATATGCTAATTGATAATTTAACACTGGACAAAGAAAAGATAAAAGATAATACTGCGAAGTTATTAGACTTACAAAGCGTTAGAAAAAATTTAGATTTTTTAAATAAAGAAATAATTATTTTAAGAGATGACTTAGAGAAAGAAGAGGTTAGATTTGAAAATAGAAAATTTCATTATAACAAGAATATTCCCTATCTTGAAAAAATAAAAAAAGAATACAAAGAGATTAAAGAAGAAATAGTAGATATAAAAATTAAAATTGAGAAGTGTGAAGAGAAGAAAAAGAAAATTAAAACCATAAAAGAATTTAAAGCCCTTAATAAAGAGATCGATAACCTTAATCAAGAAAATGGTTTAAAAGAGAATACACTCTTAGATAAAAGTGAGGATTTAGAGTACAAAGAGGAAAAGATGAAAAAAATTGCGGAGGGCTTAAAAGAGATAGAAGAAAGTCTAAAAGAGAAGCAAAAAGAATTATCAAAAGTTGTCAAAGAAAGGCAAAATGAGATTCGCAAAGAATCTTCTAAAAGGGAAAAGATAGAAAGTGGTTTGGATGGTTCTTTAGTGAAACTTTTTAATAGAATTTATAGCAACAATGGGAAAACAGCTTTGGCCAGTATTGAAAATGGTAGTTGTAATGGCTGTAATGTGCTTCTTCCCAAACAAGTAGGGGTTAATGTGAAAAAAATGGAAGAGCTCATACTTTGTCCTTCTTGTTCGCGAATTCTATATTTTGAAGAATTGATCATAGACAATTAATTTTGTTTTATTTAGTCGGTAATAATTTTCCTAAAAGCTTTATTGACTTGCATGATGCTCTAATAGCAGAGATAAAGAAAGTTATTTCGGATAAAAATATTTTTATTCTTTACCATCTTAATTTTTTAAATAAAAAGAATTTCTTAACCATAAATGATGGTAAGTTAATTATTTTAGATCCTTCCTTTAATGAAGAACTATTAAAAGTATCTAATACAGAAATTAATAATTCTTCCAATCTTAATGTAATTTTTTTTTTGAAAAATTACTTTTCCTTTACTAAAACAAAATCGAAAACAAAATTTTTTCTCTACCCCTTTAAGGCAACCACAAGTGCTGACGGGGACGAGTACGTATCTATAATTACTTCTACCAAAGTAGATAATCGTGTCAAAAATACTCTAAACATTTTAGTCAAAAATTTTTGGTTAGTTTTAAATTTAACCAAAGAAAAGTTAAAGGTGCAGGTAAGAGAGGAATTCCTTTTCATTAAAGAAAAGGCTAATAAATTTAGCGATATTTTTTTTTTACTCTTAAAGGCTTTTAAAAAAGATTTTAGTTTTAGTAAAATTGCTTTCTTGTTAGAAGATGAAAAAAATTTAGCTCCTTTTCCTTTTTTGTCTTTCGATAAAAAACTAGTTAAAGACTTATTAGATGATCATTCTAAAGATGCTCACTCTGGTAAGAGTAATAAAAAATTAGATAATGATAAAAACTATCAGGTTGATTTCGCAGAGGCTCTCAGTTTAGGTGAAGTCGATAAGTATAAAAATAATCAGCCAGTGATAAAAGCAAGCCTTAAATGGAATGATAACTATAAAGTTGTCTTAGGTTTTAATAGCAAGCTGGGTAGTTTAGAGCTGTACGATTTTTTTAAACTTTTTTTTTGGTTGGAAGTAATAAATTCAATTATTAAACAGTTCCCTATTCCTGGAGAGTTTAGCAGTTTCATCTTGCCAGATTTTACTAAAATAGGTAAAGCTAATTTTGAACCTCTTCCACTGGAATTAATATTTAAAAATTCTTTTGATGAAGATTTTTACTTAAAAAAAATGAGCCTTAAAGCGAGTAAGAATGAGAAAGAATATATTTTTAACCGAATTGGTTTTTTTAAAAATGACCGAGTAGAGAAAAGTGGATTCAATTCTTTTTTAGATTATATTTTAAGTGATTATGTTTTATCCAAAGATTTAGCATTAAAGCTATTTTTTTATATGGAAAGGAGAGCGATTCCCATTAATGTTTTGGATGACTTCTTTGTCTTTGATTATGATTATCCCAATCATAAGGTTAATTTCCTTTCTAGCGATGACTGGGTGGTGTATTACTTTAACTTTTCTCAGGCTGGGTTAAGCCTGGGTGAAAAACAGGTTATAGAAGAAATTAATATCAATCAAAAGTTAATAAAAATTTTTAAGGCATCTCTGGGTAACTTAAGCTCCCAAGATATTATTTTTATTTGCGATAAAAAACTAACTGATAAGTCTCTTTCTTTGTTAAAAGAAACCCTCATTCTTTTAGGGCATAATCCAATTAGTTTTATTAAAGATAAGGTTTTTGAACATTCAGTATTTAAACATAGCTTAAAAGGTATTGCTAAGATAAATTAATATTGGGTATCGAAAGCTTTGTTTATCCTTTAATCACATTTTGTTTAAAATTTGTAGAGCTTACTCTAGCCTCGACGAGAATAATTTGCGTATCCAAAGGCTATAAAAAGGCTTCCTTCTTAATTAGTTTCATTGAGAGTATCGTTTGGGTTGGTGCTGTAACCGTAGTTTTAAATAACTTATCCAACTTTTTCAATGTTTTGGCTTTTGCTTTAGGCATGGCCCTAGGGAGTTACGTGGGCATATTATTAGAAAAAAAATTAGCTTTAGGTTTAGTTTTAGTGAGGATCATTACTTCTAAAGAAGCTGATGAAATGTTAAGCCACCTTAGAAAAGTAGGCTTCAGAGTAACTGATATTGATGCTAAAAGCAATTATTCAAATGTAAAAGTTCTCTTCGCTACGCTGAAGAAAAAAGACCTTTCTGAATTGATTAAAATCATCAGGCATTATAACCCTAAAGCATTTTATACTATCGAGGAAGTTAAGGAAGCCAGTCTAAGTATAAAAAAGCCGGACTCCCATCTCATAAAAGATTTATTTGATAAAAAAAGTAAAACAGCTGATTAGTTAGACCTATCTATAGAACGTGATGTAGATGGGATGATAATCTATAAAGCGTAATCCCTTTAACCTTTTTTTATTTAAGTCATTATGCTTTGATAGCCTTCCGCAAAGCTAAGATATATCCATAATGCACGCTTTCATGGATATTGTTAAAGTCAACTGCATCTTCTAAGTTGTAAAGTTCAACTCCGTAACTAGTTTTGTACTGGCGAAACTCCTTAAATACATTTGCTTTATAATCACTTTTTAGTTTTTCGACCTCATCTATATAATCTTTTTTAATTTGCTCAAACTCTTTTTCTTCCATAGGTTCTTCTGGAGGTACAGTGCCTATACGATAGAGTTTCATTAATTCATTATCAGTCCTCAAAGGTGAAATTTTACATAAAGAATAGATAAGGATTTGCTCGCTTACATGGAGATGAACCACATTCCAAAGTATGTTGTTCTTAAACCCTGCTGGGATCTTATTTAGCTGCTCGTATGTAAGGGTATCACAGACTGCAATAATATTCTTCCTGGTTTGCTCTAAAAAAACAAATTTCCTTTCCATTTTTTAATTTTCCTTTAATCTAAAATTAAGTTATTCTTTTCATCAAAACCAACAAAAGGGTTGTAAGCAACTTCAAAAAGATGCCCGTCTAAATCTTTAAAATAACCGCTATAACCTCCCCAGAAAACCTTTTGTCCTGGTTTCACAATTTCTGCTCCCAGTGCCTCTACTTTCGCTAAAGTCTCATCAACCTCTCGTTCACTTTTAGTATTATAGGCGAGGGTAATATTGCCCGTTCCCTCTATTTTCGAAGTAGAAGAAGGGGAGATGCCTATATCTTTGGCTAGCTCTTTTTTGGGGTATAGAGAAAAAACAATCGCACCCAACTTAAAAAAAGCAATTTCCTCTTTGCTGTGAGATGACTTTTTCCATCCCAAGCCTTTTTCATAGAAATCTAAGGACTTATTAAGATCCTCAACTCCCAAGGTAATGATGTGTATATTTTGAAGCATAGATTAAAATTTTATCAAACTTTTCCCTTTAACTTTCTTTTTTAACTTTTTACCAAAGTATTACTACCAAAATAAAAAAATTCTTCTCTCATCTTTTTTATCTCATTAGTATTCAATTTTAAAGAACCACTTGGAATGTAAGTTTTATTCTTTTGTGAATTCACCCACTCATCTGCTGTTTCTAAAGTGGTTAAAGTTATGGATACCCCTTCACATAAATAGTGAGTTGGAATGACCATGGAAGGAGAGAGCTTTTTAACAATATTATCCGCCTGCTCATAGCTAAGGATATGTTCTGAGCCATCAACCGGTAAGGTTAAAACGTCAACCCTTCCTAAGGCCTCCCAAATTTCTTTACTAGGGTTATGTCGATTATCTCCCCAAATGAGTATTCTAAGGCCATCTATCTCTACCACATACATTACCATGTCCATATTACCGGGGTTGTTAGGGGGACAAGCATTGGTACCAAAATCTTTAAAAACATTTGTCCATTTATAAGACCCGGGAGCAACACAGGCATGCTTATCAGCGATACCAGTTATCTTCACATCAGCGAACTGATAGCTTCCTACCATTCTATCTAGGACCATCGTAGCATCTACCTTATCAATGGCATCATGGTCAAAGTGGGCATGGGTAGACAGAACTATATCAACAACTTCACGAGGAAAATCTTTAGGATACCATAAGCCCCAAGCTCCAGTTGGATCATTCCTCCAAGGGTCAAAAAGCATGGTAAGTCCCTGAGGGGAAGTTATTTTAAAAGCACAGTGTCCATAAAAATCGATCTTAAAATCAGCCTGGGCTGGGCTAGCTTTTTTATTTGATTGTAAATCAATAACGTGATTATTATTGCCAGCTTGCTTATAGGCTACCGATTGAGGTAGTAATTCCTTAGTTAAGAGGGTCCCCCCGGCTACTAAAGCACTAGCTTTTAGAAAATCTCTCCTGCTATAAGCGGGAGGTTTAACCTTGTCTATCTTCTTACCAGATGTAGTAGATGGACCGTCTTTATTGTCTTCATTTTCTTTATTATCTTTCTCCATACTCGTTATTGGTTTTTTTTGAATATTTGAGATATATTAATTTTTGAGATAATACAGAAATCCCACATTATCTCAAAAATTAACAAAAAACAATCTAAGACGGCGGAGGGGCCTGCTAACCGGGATCCGGGTCTTTTCCTTAAGCTGGAGATAACTCTTTTTCTATGGCTGAAATATCAACCCCCAGACCTTGGGCTATCCCGCTTCCTAACCTAGCACTGGCTCTAAACCAATGACAAAGTTGACGATTTATAATCTCTTCTTTTTTTGGGCCACTTATACCGCTCATAGCACCTACTATGTTATTTATAGTATTTTGCTTTTCGGAGTCGTTCATTACTTTATCAAAAAGTAGACCTGGCTGAGTATAATGATCTGCATCCTTGTTCCTGTCATACCAATCCGCTGTGGTTGAATCAAGTTCCATAGGTGGCTCCTTATACCCTTGGTTGGCCTCTACATTATCGAAGCTATTAGGGAAATAGTTAGGCTCACTGCCACCATTCCCATCTACTCTCATTGATCCATCCCTTTGATAGTTTTTCACCATAAAAGGGCATTTATTCACAGGGATCTGTTCATAATTAGCCCCTAAGCGATACCTATGAGCATCGGGGTAGGATAGGAGTCTGCCTTGCAGCATTTTGTCTGGAGAATAGCCAATGCCATCCACGATGTGGGCTGGAGCAAAAGCTGATTGCTCAACGTGAGCAAAGTAGTTGTCCGGGTTTTGATTGAGTTCCATTTCCCCTACATCAATTAGCGGGAAATCCCCATGGGGCCAAACCTTAGACAAATCAAATGGGTCAAATGCTGTAGCCTTGGCTTGCTCATCAGTCATGACCTGGATTTTCAGATCCCATTTAGGAAAATCTCCTTTGTCAATGGATTCATATAAATCTCTCTGAGCTTGATCCATGTCTTTGGCTTTCATAGCGTCAGCTTCAGCACCAGTAAAATTTTTAATTCCT
>CAVLYW010000117.1:0-17406 GCA_963675345.1 Trididemnum clinides
CGCCCATTTCAAACGAGTCTGTCGCAAACCTATCACGTGATGGTCCAATGACCAAATCTATCGGAAAAGCGTTATTTGCAGTACATTCCCTTTAAAGAACGATACGATACGGTTGAGTGACATATGTGAATGATACGGTTGAGTGACATATGTATTTGTACATTTAAACAAATGTTAAAAACATTTAAACAAATGTTAACATTTAAACAAATGTTAAAAACATTTAAACAAATGTTAACATTTAAACAAATGTTATAAACATTTAAACAAATGTTAAATGTATTTGTGCATTTAAACAAATGCATTTGATTTAGTCATAAATGTTGTCCTAAAACATGTGTAATCAGCGGTGAACAAATGGCGCCCCATATCATGTGACGTGGCGTGCAAATAAAATTAAGCGCTGTGCCAATCTGAGCTTTGGAGGGAATACACACAGGCATGATGACAGGAAATAAAAAGCGTTGTATTTAAATGTGAGCGAAATGCACCGGTAGGAAAGATTTTTTTCACGTCTAGCAAGATGATTGGTGCCCGGTTAGAACTGGTGGCGAAAATTATTCACAGAAAATTCAAACAATTATTTTGTGTCTGAGAGCATTTTTCGTATTTTTGTTACCCCACTCATGACGTATTTTTGCAGTCTTATTCAGCAAGCTAGGTTTGCGACGTGCAGTAGGCTGAGTTTGCGACGTGACAAAGATTTATTAACTAAAGTCGCTCAAGAGGTTAATGATTCTCGATGCTTGTGCGATCGTAGCTCCAACTTTCAATTTAAGTCGTCACGAACAGTAATGGTAAGGCAAATCTAATCATTATCTTTTTATTTTATTAGTTGAAAGGATGTGATTGGATGTAAAATTTTTAAAAACTTGTGGATTGTTTGTAGGAATCAATGATAGCCAAAAGTTAGAAATATTTGCTGAGATAAAACTTGAACGCAAACCTAATTTTTGCAAGAGCGAAATATCTAGAGAGGCAATTGCCAAACTTGCCAGCCCCGGATTATGCCTTCAGGTAATAGCATTTAATGTTATTGCTTATTGTTGGTTTTCGAGATCTATTGTTTTGTGTACAGGCTACCTAAATCAACACGTTACGCCATTTTTCCACCTCGTCTTAAATACCTTATCAACTTTGATTTCAGCAAAGCGTCATCTCTAACGCAAAAGTTACTTTATCGAGACTCAGCAGCAAGTGATGGCGACATCGCAAGGAAGGCACATGGCAAAGAGTTTTCTATTTTAATACAAATAAATTCTTTTAGCAATTGCGTAGTTGTTTTTTGTTTACGTTTAAAGCCATTTTCATCGGTGGCTGTTAAGCGATAACAGAATATAGCCGCTCTCTTTATTTAAACCCCAAAACACGAAGAGTTTGAGGGGATCGAAAGTAGAATTAGTAAAAGTACGAATTTTCGAAGTCGGACTAGTACCTCGACTGCTGCAAGCAGTAACGAACAGTTTTTCCGCCATAAACTTTGTATGCCACTGTGCATCCCCACATCAAAATTATGCTTTGTTTGTACTCCTAACGTTGAATGGACGTTTTCCCCGTACTGTTAGAAATGAGAATGCGCCAATGCTTTGTTTGTGTGGAAATTAGCTAATTTCTATGTTAAGTTTTGTAAACTTAATTCTCTGTTTCTTATTGAAAGTAGCTGGGTCGATCGGCAAACGTTTTACGCTTTATTGCCTCCGTTTATATAAAAGTCACAAAAACTCGCGTGTTCATGGTTACCATGAGTTGACAGAAAGAAAAATGTGACAGAGAAAAGCATGGTACAAAGAAATGTGGCATTTAGGTTTGAGGCTTCCAGAAGTAAAGAGTGCGGTGT
Source organism: Trididemnum clinides (assembly GCA_963675345.1). Classification (NCBI taxonomy): domain Eukaryota; kingdom Metazoa; phylum Chordata; class Ascidiacea; order Aplousobranchia; family Didemnidae; genus Trididemnum; species Trididemnum clinides. The sequence continues at coordinate 1,838 of CAVLYW010000117.1, forward strand.
GGTGTGATGGTTCAAAATTGATAGCTTTGCGTTTAAATATAAGCATTGAGCAGCAGTCGAGAAAGTATCGCTTATGTTTAAAGACATCATTGGTGTCAGGTTAAGCTGGTAACGAGGGCCATATACGGAGAATTAAAACAGTCATTTTGTGGGAGAAAACTTATTTTAGAGCACACTTGTTCCTCTTGTTACCCCCACCAATTATGTATTTTTTTGCAATCTCGTTTAGTGGATTACCATTGTGATGCCACAAACATTTATTTATTAAAAGCGTCCAGAGTTTAATAGTTCGCGATGCTTGCCATCCATTCTTGCCATCCATCACCCATAGCTCTTTTAAATTTTTTCAATTTAAATTGTTATAATTAAATTTTTATAATTTCAATTTAAATTGCCATCAGCAGCAGCAATCGTTAGACAAGTTCATTCATTACATTTTTATTTGATTAATTGAGGAGGTTTGTTTGAATGTGAGCTGCAGGTAAAACGCGGGAATGCAACCAGTCAAAAATTTTTATTCTGACCCAAATTATTTTTTTAAAACTTATGGAATTTTGGTAACCGCCAATCACAAAAAAATGTTTGAGCTATTTGCTGAGATCAAGCATAAATGAAATTTATTGCTTTAGAGAGCTATAAAGCTGTTGCAAGTGTAATAAAATTTTAGTAAAACAATTGCCGGGTAGAACGTTTAACGTTGTTTCTTGTTGTTAGTTTTCGTTACGTACTACTCTTGGCATGCTTGAATCAACATGTTACCTCATCTTTCGACCAGGTCTAAATTATTTAGCTTTATCAACTTCGATTTCGGAAAAGCGTGTCATCTAGCGTAACAGTCACGTGATCGTGATTCAACAGCAAGTGATGACCACCTTAACAGAAAAGTGTGCACCAACTTCTTATGCTGTTAATCTTAACAGCAGTTATTTTGCTTTGTTTACAGCAGGGGTGCACAACCTGCGGCCGTACGGTCGCATGCGGCCGAAAAATGATTTTTTTGCGGCCGTGAAATTGTAAAAATGTATTTAAGCAGATATTTATGCTAATTTATTTAAATTGTAAAAAAGTAAAGATTCTAAAATCTAATTGTAAAAATATATTTAGCAGTTCTTTAGCATATTTTTTTCGAAATTAAAATCTAGCATTTTTTTTTTGGATCTAGCATTTTCTAGTATATTTTTTTAGCATTTTTTTCGGATCTAGCATTTTCTAGAATATTTTTTTCAGAATTAAGTTTTAAAATTTGGTAGCATTTTAAATTTACATTAAAATTTGCAAGTATTTCCATGTTATTGAAACAGAAAAGAACACTAACAGAATAAAAACAAGTATTTAATTCAAAATGGGAGCAGGATTACTTTGTGATTGAGACAGCAACACATTCTATTATGTGTCTAATATGCAACCAAGTTGTGAAGATTGTGAAAGGAGATAACGCAAAACAGCACTTTCGTCGTCAAGAATTGGCAAGAAAAACTCTCGTTCTTTTTGGAAGAACTCGCGTGTGCGAAGCAGGATTTTCAAGAATGAAATATTTGAAGAACAAGTACCGAACCCGATTGTCCGACGGCAATCTGAAATGTGGACTACGACTCATGATATCCAGCGAGCCACCTAACTTCTCAAGTTTATCTGAGGGGTGCAAGATCAAGGAAGTAATTAAGTACAATTTTGTAATTTATGATTGAATAAATTCTCCAAACTTGAAAATTTGACTTTTTCTAATGTTTAGCATGAGTAGTGAAGACAGCATTTACAGCAGTTGAATTGTAAGGCTTAAAACGTAAATTCGTGAAAAATAACTTTAACTAGTGGCGGCCGTTAGTGCATTTATGGAATGTTTTGCGGCCGGCAGTAGGGAAAAGGCTGTGCACCCATGGTTTACAGCATGGGTGGCCAACTTTTTACATACCAAGCGTCAACTTTTTATCATACGGTGTCAGATGCGCCACAAATATCCTCTATTTTCACGGCTACTTCTTGCAGAAAACTATATATAAATTATTATAGGATTTTTACACTTCTCCAGGCAACGGTTTCGAGAATTGGTGTGATGTAGCCGGTTTTGATAAAAAAAAAAAAAAAAGATCATTGCCTCTCTCGTCGTAACTGTTAAAACTCTTTTGCTCCCGCCGGTAATATTGCTGCCAAAAAAAGAGTTTTTCTCAAACTTTTTTTCCGCCAAAGTTGCACAATCAGTTTACTAAAAATGAATTTATGACTTTATTTCTCATCTGATTTTCACAAAAATTTCAAAAGATCACGCTTATTTTCTCCATCGAAAGACGTAAAATTTGGGCTTTAATTTTTGGATTTTCTTACCCAAAAAGGGTTGAAAAGACCAAGAACGCAGTTGCAGACGACAATAATTGCAAAATTTTCAGCAGACACGTGCAAAAGCCAACTCCCTTGAAATCAAATCAAGATATCATGTTTACCACAAAACCAAAACCTTTATTATTAACACAGTCTGAAAACTACTTTTTTGGGACATCATTTGACAAAATTTCAAGCAAAGATAATGAAATTTACCTGCTAAAATTTTCAAATTCCTGAGGGGTCTCAAAACCCCCCAATTTAAATTTGTATGGTAAGTAGAAAAAAGTAGATTTAATTTTTAAAAACATGATATGTTGCTAAATACCCGCCTCATCTCAAAGCTTAGGAAATTTGCTTTCCAGCAATATGTAACTTTAAATAGTTTAGGCTAAGCAGTATATGATATTTACTACAGTAATTAAAAATGCACACCGTGCATCATATCAGTTCAAAACCCCCAGTAATTTCGGCTTACCTTCACTAAATTATGATTTTTAGAAAAACTACATCCATTAAAAAAATAAAATAAATTGCAAATATTTCACCACCAAAGTCGTCATTTTGTATTAAGTTTCCAAGGAGGTAAAAGCTAAAATACAAGTTTAAAAGCTGTCAGAAGTTTGATTTTTCCAAATTAAAGTTTGCTGTATCTCCCTTGTTTCTCAACAAATGGGAAGGATGTAAAAAAGATTCTGTTTCATTGCTAGATACAACATATTCTATTTAAACTTGATATTTTTTAAATCTTGAAGAAATTCCCTGTTCAAAAATACATAATGTTTTAGTGTTTGGGCTAACCTTTAGCAGATAATAACTGATCATATTTTAAGTACTAAATTTAACTAACAAAATTTAGTACCGGTCGGTACCGGTCAAAAAATAGGTAATGAGCTTCTGAAAGTTGCAAATTGTAAAAAACCTAGGCTTTTAGGTAAGTTTTGACTGATATACCTTGAAAGCTTATTTCCTTAGCATCATTTAGCAACCATTTCTAAAAATATTGGAAGAAAATTATAATCGCTAGTGATCTTTGAGGCAAGGGTACTACTACAATTTCGAAGACAACTCAGCACCTATTGGGGGTAATTTGCATATTCAAAAAAAATTTTTTTTTACATTTGAAATTTTTAAGAAATAGAGATTTCAACGATTTATAACATTTGATGTAGAAGTAAACAGATGAATAATGATTTACAAACAAACTTGGGATATTTTATGATGATTAATTATGATTGATTATGACAAATTATGACAGTTTTTCGCACTGCCACCTGACGGACATTTTTTCAATACTCACGCTGGAGCGAAAGAGTTAAAGCAGGGGTCTCCAAGGTTTTCCCAAGGAGGGCCTCATTGCTGATATTGCAAAGAGCCGTGGGCCAAAGTTAACTAAAAGTAGATGGGATCAACGGTCAGCAAGGTTGGAGATTGTTTTATGTTGCCCGAAAATTAGGTGATCTCCTGAAAAAATAGGTCATTACCTCTCTCGCTATCACAAATTTTGCTTTTCGCGATCAAATTGATTGAATCTAAGTGGCTTTGCAAAGGAAACAATGCGCTATACATTTGTTTTGCAATTACAAAAAGGGCTACGCGGGTTAGATGAAAAGCTTTCACCGGCCGTGGTTTGGCGACTCCCGATCTAAAGGTCGTAGACAAGGCCACTGGTAATCTTCAGCTATAACTGCTCAGTTTTCTGTTGGTCAAAATATTTGACTAGATCCTTTTTCACTTTGTCCGCCTTGGTATTGGGACAATGGCTGGACTACATTACGCGTAAATTGCCGGCGTTTTGTAAAACTTTGTTGTTTATCTCAGAGGATCTCAATCGTTTCAATGACGAGGATCTTTCAGGAAACTGGGCTAGCTGTGGATCCCAATTTCAATAACCAAGCATTTTATTAAAGATTAACTTCTAAAAATCAATAATTTGTTTTTTCTCAAGTTAAAGATCTTTTTTTGATAGTTACTTTTTGAGTGCAATTGCTTGCCTATTTTACGATGCTTTTGCTGAATTTTTGGACAATCTTTAGTCAAAAATGCTGTTTTTGTTTTTTCTCAATCTGTTTACTCTGGGATCTTTAATATTCACACACATCTGTATGTCTTAACCTGCCTCGACTTTGCAGCTCATATGTGAGGTACCTTTCCAAAATCGTTTGTGGATGCTAAAAAAAATCTTTTACCAAATTCTGGGGATCTATGGCCCTCGGTTGGAAACTACTGGCTTACTGTAGTTTTTGAATAAAACATTTTTAAATTACCGTGTACATGTCTTGGTTTGAAAGTATAGTGCAGTTTAAGGGCAAAAATGCTTCGCTCACAATATTAAATCAATGAACATAGAATTCTTAAGCTACACCGACAATATGCGCATGACGTTAAATAGCCTTTAAAAATGCGTTTGATTGGTTTTGTTGATCGTAAACGTCAAAACATACAAACCATATTTTTCTAAAATTGGTATAATAGACATCTGCCTAGGTATGTAAAGTACTGATAATGTTTCAAGAAAATGCAATATATACTGTATATATTTTGACGTAGTTAGGGTCTTTTGTTAGGTGGTCATCAATTTTATGGTTCTGAGAGAGCTTCAGTTTATTGAGAACTGCTGTAAATGACTCTGTTTAATGCTGACATAGCCTCATAGATTGTTGTATCGCAATCTAATCCAGAGTCAAACTCTTAAACTACGGCACGTAAAGTGAGCATAACTACCAGTGTAGCTAAGTATCACGGATTTAGTTTCTGGCATTTATGACAAGCAAGTCTTGGAATGATTAATCTAAAAACAATGAAAATTTAAATATGCTTTAGGCTAGTAAATAAATACAAATGAACTAGTGAGAACAAACACTTATGCAGTTGAGAAAAAATTAATGTAAATACTACAAGAAAACCATTAAAATAGTTTTTTTCTTTCGGACAAAGTCACCATTCGTCATAGGTTACTTGACTTACTGCCAGAACCGCATGAAGTAAGGAATGAAATATCAAACTGTTATTTGGCTGAGATAAAAGAGATAATTAATTAAGATAAGAATATTACGAAGTGTTCTGGCACTAAAAGCAGTCGTAACAATATTCCACAAAACATTGCATAATCCAACATTTTCATGTTTGGTTTCAACGTCGAAGTTAGGCCTGTCGATACCACAATATGTAAAAAAAATTTCAAATACAATCGAATTCCAGCGAGAAAAACCAACACAGAATCATACCAGACATCTACTGCGTTATATTCAATCCTTTGGCATGACGTTGTTGATTATAAAGTCAGTCACAACAAATGTTGTTTACACAAAAACAATTTATCGTCTTAATTTAAATAATATCGGACTCCGGTGGGAGAGTCGGATCTCCTATAAACGCTACCAACTCAATGTAGCGAATGACTTGTCCATTGATTTCATACTCTACGACACGAAATATAACATTGTACCATGATAGGTAATATAATTGGGCTATCGGTGCTGGTTCGAACACTTGAGCCATAGTTTTTATATGAGAAATTGTCTTCTTGCTTTGGAAATATAGTTAACAAAATCAAAGATCAGTTTTACTTTCTTTGTGGGTAAATTTCAGAAAAGTAGCGAATTTTCTCTTCTCTAGATATCTACGATTGGTTCCACTTAACATGTTATAGGTTTACAAAGTAACTAAAACAGTTATATTAATGTTGAAAAATTTCTGTAAAATTCAAACATGAATCTAGGATTATTTCTTGAATCCTGTAAGCAATTCAATAAACATTTGATAAAGAAAGAAATCCACAACTATAACAACAAAACAAAGTTAAATGCATCCTAGTAAATTTTTGCTTGTTAATTTTCTGCCCAGTAATTATTGAGTGTTTTCGAGCATTTGTGAAAATTTTTCAGTAATAAATGATTAAATGGTTTCTTATTAAGTTTGTAATCAACCCATTTGCGACTTTTAGACCAATCTGGAAATCGGGTGCAAAACATTTCGGGGGGGAGATGTATTATCTCTTTTCTCGCTATGTCGAAACCAGGGTAAATAGATGCAGCAAAGGAACTTGATGTCAAAAATACTACTACCAAAGGGGGCACATCAATTCATGGAATAAACCTACCACTACATTGTTTACTTTTGTGATCGTGAAAACGATTGACATTTTGGTGCTCACTCTCAAATTTAACTTGCAAAGAACGGATAAAAGTCAGTGAAATGACAGATTGTTTATGAGTTCTATCAGTTCTGATTGAGGAGTAATGTGATTACCATTAGGGGTAGAGGGATTGACCGTTATTTATAACAACTTTTGTTTACTGCTGTAACAAATGCTCTAAGGGTAAAATCGGCGCATCCAGCTGAGACAATATTTTTCAACCCCACCTAACTGATGAGCACTTTTGCTAACGATCAATAACGACCAAACATAGTCAAAGTTGGTTACATAATAAATAAAAACATTAATTCGGCAACAAAACGCCAAATCAATGTCACAATAAACTAAAACCGGCTTTTTTCCCGCGCACTGCGCCATAATACCGCGAACAAACCTCTTCAAACACTAACAAAATCATGAATGTATCGTTTGCTATAATTCTGGGAAATTCCCTAAATCAATTTCCCAAATTTCAATACAATTGTAGTCTGGGTTAAAATGAGCGCACTCCGTATGACGATAAATCGCTTCTATCATGACAGTTATCACGCTAGATTGCGTTCCGTATGTAACGTGACAATGCTGTTGGTGACTTTCAGTTTGTGGTTTGTTAGTATCTTCGTGCTCATACGACACTTAATAGCCAGGTGCATGGTTGCGTCAGCAAGTTGCTGACTTTTTTCTATCAACCATTAAAAGGTTTTATTTATCAACTGATTGTAGTTAGCCTTTACGATGCCTTACCATCATTAAATCAAATTAATTCTAGACAGGCTAACACCAGCTCCACTAATTCTAATTGAACAAAAGTTGTAATTTACGTTGGAAAGGTATAGGGTGAACACCAACTGCACCAATCAACAGGTACTTTCAGAGCTGGGCACCGCAAATTTACACTCATTTCCGCAACCGCAAATTCCGCAAAACTGCAAGAGGTGTTCCGCAACCGCAAATCCGCAAGTTTGCGATGGGTTTGCGGTAACTTTTCGCACTTCCGCAACCGCAAATGCACATTGCACTTCCGCAAACTTAGACCACAATATTTACTGTTATTTTGTCCACATAATGACCTTTGTTATTTTAGAAGGTCAAAGCTTGCCGTCGCCCAGACGTTGACCTCCAAAAAAAAAAGGTCATCAATACCCCTACGTCAACCTCCAACCCAGAAAACAAAAGCGTCCACTTCTTCCAAGCGTTTTACCGCGGAACAGGCGACACTGCCTATTGCTTTGCGGATTTGCGGTAAATTTCAGTTTTTCACCGCAAATATTTGCGGTAGGAAATTTGGTTCGCAAATCCGCAAATAGAAACTTGAGTTCGCAATTTGCGGATTTGCGGAAGTGCCCACCTCTGGGTATTTTGCCCTAACGAACGTCCCCCTTCTTTCAATTTTCAGAAAGCTCGTTGGGATGACTTTGATTTTTACTTTGACTCTCACTGTTCTTCTGCAAAGGAATACTCGTCTCTTTCTCTTTCCACTGCTGCTGCTGCTCTCTTCACTTTTTTGGCACTGAATGCGGCAAATCTTCCATTCCTTTCGGCCGCATCAAACGTTAACCTCAAGTTTGGTGGTCCGCTGAAGTGGAAAAACCGGTTAGTGAAAGACGTAAGGCTTTTGCTGCCGCTCACAGAAGTGATGAAGACCGTCAGGCTTACATCTCCTTTGCCCGACATGTCTCGTCCGTCATCGCCAAGGCCAGGGCTGAGGCATGACAGGCGACTTGCTCTTCTCTCTCACCTAAATCTAATCTTAATTCTGTGTACTCTCTCCTTCGTTCTGTCGCTGGCTCTTCTTCCTCCTCTCCTAAGTTTCCCAACTGTTACTCTTTCAGGGAGTAGACTTCGGTCTTCGCCGACTACCTGAGATCCCACTTTTCTGTCTCCCAGCCACAGGATCTGCGTAGCATAGCCAGACGCTACTTTTCAGAGCTCCGCTGAGCCACGTGCCTTGAAGAGTCTCATTCATCTTTTTGCTCCCCACTGAATTTCTTGCAGCTGCCACACACCTCTCCTCGTCCACTGCCGCTGGTCCAGACAAAGTTGCCTATTGCATGCTAAAGCACTTTCTTTGCTCTGGCATTGATTTTTTCCTACACATTTTCAACTTTTCTTGGTCTTTGCATTTCTTTTCTTCCATCTGGAAGACATCTTCTATTATTCACATCCATAAGATGGGAAAATCTCCCGACTTTCCTGCTTCCTTCCGGCCTATCTTTCTCATCTCCTGCGTCTCAAAGCTTTTTGAACGCATTATTCTATCACGTCTACTCCTCTTTCTGGAGTCAACTCTATTCTCTCTCCCCGCCAGGCCGGTTTCCGCCATGGACGGTCTACTCTTGATCAAATTCTGTTCCTTTCTCAGTCCATTTCGGATGAGTTTAACACACCCAGGCAGGGATTTTGGACGATTCTTGTATCATCGACTTTTCAAAGCTTTCGACTTTGTTTGGCACCCGCCCTTTTCCACAAACTTATTTCGGCTGGCCTCCCTCCTTGCTTTGCTTGTTGAACTCAATCTTTCTTTTCTGATAGGCGCGCTTGTGTGGTTTATCAAGATCACAAAAGTCGTTACTTTCAAGTCCGTCGAGGGGTTTCGTAAGGGTCCGTTCTTGGCCCTGTACTTTTCTCTCTTTTTCATCAATGACCTCCTTGCTTCTCTGCCTTCGTCCGTCAGCTGCTCTCGTTATGCTCACGATCTGGCCATTCGGTCCTCCTGCCCCTCGGTCCCTACTACGATGAAGGCCACACAAGGAGCTTTGATTCGACTGGAGCGCTGGTCTGAGTACTGGTGTCTTCCTCTCAATCCGAGAAAATCTAAGGTCTCTTTCTTCTCAGTTGATCTCCACCAAGCTGGCCTCCAGCCCCAACTCTTCTTATTCAACTCCCGTCTTCGTTTCAATCCCACTCCAACTTTTCTTGGGGTCACCTTCGACCGCACTCTTTCCTTCTCTAAACATGTATCTTTGCTGTAGGCCAAGTTCTTCCCTCGTCTCAAGGCCTTACGCTGTATCTCTGATTCCTCATGGGGCCCCTCAAAAAAGTCCCTCTCTCGTCTGTGTAAAGTTTTTCTTCGGCATCTTCTCACTTATGATTCACCCGGATGGTTTCCTTTTCTGAGCGTTACCAATATTACCAAGTTGGAGCGCCTTCACCAAGCGGGTATTCACGCCATCTCCGGCTGCCACTCGTCCTCTCCTATTCCACTTTTCCTCTCTGAGGCGTCTCCACCTTCCCTACGAGTCACCCAGACTCATTTCGTTCGGTCATCTTATGAGCGGGCCCTTCGTCTCCCAACCTCCTTCCCCATTTCAAGTTTGACCAGACTTGGAGTAAAACCAAGATTTGCCGATCTTCCTGGAGAGCTTTTGCGTCCACTCAACCACTCGTCCTTTCTCTTAGTTCTCCTAGGGAGGCTCTCTTTGCCTGCGTTCCCTCCCTCCTTGGAACATGCCTTCCTTTACTGTGGAGTCCACCCTTTCATCTCCATGCTCCCGCTCTGATCCTCCCCTCTCTCGTCAAGGTGCGGCTCTCGCTCACCTTGACTCTCTCCCACCTCACAATCTGGTAATCTGGACAGATGGCTCTGTTCCTTTGTTTTTGACGAAGGCGGCTCTGGCGTACTTGCCAACTGCTCTCGTTGTGGCACTGAGGCCACTCTTTCATTTTCGGCAGGCCCAGTATGCTCAAAATTTTCCGCTAAAACCTGCGCCATTCCGCAAGCTCTTTGCTGGTCTCGGCAGCACCAACAAATCTGCCACTTCTCTTCTCTTCCCCTCCTATCTGACCCTTGCTCTGTCCTCTTCTCCGTCTTTCTTTTTACCTCAATCTCTCTGGCAGATCTGACAGGAACTGTCTTCTCTCTCCTGTTCTATCAGGCTACAATGGTTGCCCGGACACTCGTTCCTCCCGGGAACGACGTGGCTGATGAGCTGGCCAGTCGGGGAGGGCTACTCCTGCTCTCCTCAATTCCGTGTAGTCTGTCTCCTCTTATCTCTCGTATACACTCTTGCCTTTTCTCGGACTGGAGGCGTACTGTCTCATCGAAATTCTTCGACACACAGGTTCCCTTTGTTTCCACTGAGGAACTTGTGCTTCCTCGTCACGCTCGCTGTGTGCTCTCTCGTCTTCGCTGCAACGGACACAGCCTTCTGTTAGGCTCTTACCTCTCTAGAGTTGGCAGAATCGAGAATTCTTCTTGCAGCGCCTGCGCACATCCGTTCCAGGACACCTCTGATCTCATTTTGCACTGTTCAGCTACGGACTTTTAGCGCCACTCATTCTTTGGTGACTCTCTGTCGGTCTACGAGCTCTGGTTCAGCCCCTGGCGAGTTGACCGGCTTCTGGGGCTTCATGGTCCTCCGCCATGCCCTCATCCCTGGGAAGGGGTCGGGTAGCAGCAACAACAACACTAACTTGAGGGGCTATTTTGAAAACCAACAAGAAATTAATTAAAAATTGGAATCAATTATTGTTAGTTAGTTAGTTAGTTACTCGGAAACAAATAAATCTAATTAGAAGCGATTTGGTTGAGATCAGGCCTTTCAGTTCGCTAAGCTAAACTTGGTACGGTGTGCCAATTGGCCAAAAAATCAGCCATAAGGAAAGTATTACCTAAACATTATATGCTCCCCTGTTAAAAATAACTCTGTGCCAATAGGAAGGTTGCATGTGACGTCATGGATTTCGCGCCAAAAAAAGTGGATGACCAAAAGCTCTAATTTATGCTGGAAAGGTATAGGGCGAACACCAACTTTTGGATTCATTTTGAAAACTAATGAAAAATTAATTAAAATTTGGAATGAATTATTGCTAGTTGGATTCTCGGAAACAAATAAATTTGACCAAAAGCAATTTGGTTGAGATTTGGTCTTTCAAGTGGCTAGTATAAGCCTAGCATAGTGGGCTAATTTTTAAAAAAATGCCCCTAAGAGAAGTGTCATCTAACTACCATTTACTCCTCACTTAAAAATAAACAAGACCAATTAGATACCAGTCGGTACATTAGCAAAAACAACCATTATTTGATCATTACTACCGGTACGGTAAGCTTGCCGGTAAGCTTACTTGCTGTCTCCATGAGCAAGGCATTTAACGGTATGCCTCCATCTTTATGTGGCAAACAGGTGGTGGGGCCCAGCAGTCTACCCGTCGCGGTGATCCAGTGTGACAAAAGACATGCAAACAGAGCATGAGCTCTACGCATGAATCAATAAAGCGATACCGTAATTTTTGTATTACCCTTGGTCCAGCAGCCTAGGTAATAGCCCAAACAATTGTTTAAAGAGTGGTTAAGGTCACACAATTACATCTGACATATCAATATGACTGGCCTGCAATTACTATTGACAACAAATTTCAAAAACTTACTGATTTTATCCAACAATATCTAATCCAGCATATGTCAAACGGTACAGAAGTCTACCCTGTCATTTAGGCTACAGTATAACTTAAGTTTTCAACTTTTCAGAATGCTTATGCCACTAAATATACTGTATAAGTTACACATTACAATTAACTTAAACTCATCATTCCCAAACACGCTGATTAATCGAATATGAAACCCTCACAGAAGCTGGCTACAAATAAGCCTGCATGTTTAGCCCATAAAATTAGCCCAACTATTAGCAATAACAAGCAAACCTTAGCACCTCTTATCTTACTTTGACCTTAGATTCATTCCTTAACATCAATAAAACAACATATTTAACGTTCATTCAACAACTGTCACGTTTCTTCATTTGCTTTGCAAAAAACGATGTCACTCCTATTCAATTCAATGCAAAAACATTGACTTTGGTCATCCACTTTTTTCGAAAGCGCATTTTGATGAGGTTTGATCACGTGCGTGCAACCTTCCTATTAGATACCCGTGAGTACATTAGCAAAATCAGCCATTATCAGATCATTACTGCTGGTACCGTAAGTTTTTGATTATCTATGGCCTACATGGTCCAGCAAACGAGGCAATCGCCCAAAAAATTAAGGAAATGTGAAGTTCACAAAATTACATCTGACAGATCAATGTAACCGGTCTGCAAGCATTATAGGAAGGTTGCATGTAACGTCACACATTTCGCGCCAAAAAAAGTAGCTGACCAAAAGCTCTAATTTATGCTGAAAAGGTATATGGCAAACACCAACTTTTGGGGACATTTTGAAAACTAATGAGAAATTAATCAAACATTGGAATGAATTATTGCTGGTTGGATCCTCGGAAACAAATAAATTTAATCAAAAGCAATTTGATTGAGATTAGGTTTTTCGGTTGGTTAGTCTAAGCTTGGTACTGTGTGCCAATTTACAAAAGCTGCCCCCAAGAGAAGTGCCATCTAAATACCATTTGCTCCTCAGTTAAATATAACTCTATACCAATTAGATACTTGTCGGTGCATTAGCAAAAACAACCATTATGTGATCATTACTAACCGGTACAGTAAGCTTGCCAGCAAGCTTGCTTGGTGTGTCTTTGGGCGAGGCACTTAATGGGATGCCTCCATCTTTATGTGGCAAACAGGCGGTGGGGCCAAGCAGTCTATCCGTCGCGGTGGCCCAGCGTGACGAAAGACATGCAAACAGAGCATAAGCTCATACGCATGAATAAATGAATCGGTACCGTAGCTTTTTAAAGTACCCTTGTTTCAGCAGCCTAGGTAATAGTTTAAAAAATTGTTTAAGAATTAGCTAAGGTCACAAAATTGCCTCTGATATATCAATACGACTGCCTGCAAGCACTATTGACAAAAAATTTCAAAAATTTACTGATTTTATCCATCAACATCTAATCGAACATATCACAAACGGTACAGAAGTCTGCCCTGTCATTTAGGCTGCAGTATAATTCAAGTTTACAACTTTTCAGTATGCTTATGCAACTAAATATACTGTATAGCAGGGCTACTCAATTGGCGGGCCGCGGTCCGAATCCGGACCTTTCAAGCGTTGAAACTGGACCTCAAGCTCCAGGATGAGTAGCAGTAAGTGCAGCTGCGGATTGCGAAAATGCCCATGCCCCCTTTACCAAGCTTTGATCACTTATTCTAAATACTAAATTATTTTCAAACAAAATATCAACAACTTTTCGTGCCGAAGGTGCAACTGCACATTTTTAGCGTTGACCAACGGCACCTTCTAAGGACTAACAAACAACATGATCAGCATGAAAAACAGGAGAAAACCTATTTCCCAGTGCTCAAGGTCTGTCATTTATACCTGCCTCGTCCACCAAATTTGCCTCTGCAATTTAACTGATCAAGTGTGGTAAAGTTCAAAACCCGACAATATTCCGCCACATATATTCTGAAGCGCTGCGGCCCCAAATGTCTTACATGGCTTCAAAAATTCTACCCAGCTTGCATGACCTACCAAACATTCCCCATAATATAGCGACTGGCCACTGTTATCTCGGTACCAAATCCTGGCAATGCAGCTGATGATTGAAAGAGCTTCCAGCGCATATTGCTGCCAAGCGTTCTCAAAAGCTTCTCGAGAGGTTATCCTTGAAACCTATAGAACCTGTTTTTGACCCACAAAGTTGGTTTTAGGCTTGGTCAATGCATAACCGACCGAGTATTTAAAATAACCTATGACGTTGAGCACCGCTTTGAAGAACATAAATGAGGCATTGTGTTGGCAGATCTTACTGCCGCACAAGATTGCCTACCGTATGGCACCAGGGCCAAACACCCCACCGCCGCTTTCGATCTGGTGTTACTTCTATGGACCAAGTTTTAAGAACTGGCGAAAAATAAAAAATGCGCTTTTTTCACAATTTTACCGGAATAGAGCACAATAAGCTTATTTTATTGTTGATTTCGATGATTAGTGTATAGACTATGAGAAAATCCAAGTATTTTTCCTTATTTACTGGTAATGATAGTTTCATTTTTATCATTGCAAATCAAAAATTCTACTGGACCTCTGGAAATACTGAATTTTTCCGACTGCACCTTCGATAAAATTAGTTGAGTAGCTCTGCTGTATAGGTTACACATTACTATTGACTTAAACTCAGCATCCTCAAACACGCTGAATAATTGAATATGAACCCTCACAGAAGCTGGCTACAAATAAGCATGCATGTTTAGCCCACAACATTTGCCCAACTATTAGCAACAACAAGCAAACCTTAGCACCTCTTATCCTACTTTGACTTTAGATTCATTCCTTAACATCAATAAAACAGCATATCTAACGTTTATTTAACAACTATCACGTTTATTCATAAGTTGAAAACACGATGTCAAAAGCACGAAAACGGTTGAACCGTTCAACCGCAATCTGCACGCCTGCGTTGTGCTCAACGCTCTACTGCACAACGCCGTTGCTGCAATTGCAATTGCAGCCGCAACGGTTCAGCCGTTTTCGTGCTTTTGACATCGTGTTTTCAACTTATGAATAAACGTGATAGTTGTTAAATAAACGTTAGATATGCTGTTTTATTGATGTTAAGGAATGAATCTAAAGTCAAAGTAGGATAAGAGGTGCTAAGGTTTGCTTGTTGTTGCTAATAGTTGGGCAAATGTTGTGGGCTAAACATGCATGCTTATTTGTAGCCAGCTTCTGTGAGGGTTCATATTCAATTATTCAGCGTGTTTGAGGATGCTGAGTTTAAGTCAATAGTAATTTGCAACCTATACAGCAGAGCTACTCAACTAATTTTATCGAAGGTGCAGTCGGAAAAATTCAGTATTTCCAGAGGTCCAGTAGAATTTTTGATTTGCAATGATAAAAATGAAACTATCATTACCAGTAAATAAGGAAAAATACTTGGATTTTCTCATAGTCTATACACTAATCATCGAAATCAACAATAAAATAAGCTTATTGTGCTCTATTCCGGTAAAATTGTGAAAAAAGCGCATTTTTTATTTTTCGCCAGTTCTTAAAACTTGGTCCATAGAAGTAACACCAGATCGAAAGCGGCGGTGGGGTGTTTGGCCCTGGTGCCATACGGTAGGCAATCTTGTGCGGCAGTAAGATCTGCCAACACAATGCCTCATTTATGTTCTTCAAAGCGGTGCTCAACGTCATAGGTTATTTTAAATACTCGGTCGGTTATGCATTGACCAAGCCTAAAACCAACTTTGTGGGTCAAAAACAGGTTCTATAGGTTTCA
>CAVLYW010000118.1:0-38471 GCA_963675345.1 Trididemnum clinides
GCGTTTCGTTGCGCCGGACCGGGACCGGGCGCGCGAGTTGATGAAGATGGCCGCCGATGGCGGCAATTCCTCGGCGCAGTTCAACTACGGCCAGTTGCTGATCACCGACCAGCCGGGAGACGAAGGTATTCGCCAGGCCTTGCCCTATATGCAGCAGGCAGCGGAGAACGGGATCGCCGATGCGCAGTTCGCGCTGGCACAGATCTACGCCCACGGTGTCGGCCTGAGAGGCGAAGATCGCGAGAAGGCCAGACAATGGATGCTGCGCGCCGCGCGCTCCGGCTACGACACCGCACAGCTGGACCTCGCTGTCTGGCTTATCGACGGAATCGGTGGCGAAACCGACTATGAAGCAGGGTTTTCCTGGATGCGCCGCGCGGCCAACACCGGTAATGTCATGGCGCAAAACCGCCTGTCGCATCTCTACATCAATGCCATCGGCACCCGGCCTGACCCGATAGAAGCCGCCAAGTGGTATATCGTGTCGCGGCGCTCGGGCCTGGAAGATCATGCACTCGAAGATTTTTTCCAGGGGCTGACGGCTGAGGAACAGAAGGCCGGGATCGAAGCCGCCAACACGTTCCGGTCGCGATGAACCCCCGTCGGCGGCCCGTTGCCTGTCAGGACTTTCCCATGCTTGATTCCGTGCCCTCGGCGACTGGCACACTCGCTGTTTTTTCGCAACAAACGCTCTTCTGGCCTATTGTTCGGCGCGATATAAAGCCGCATATTGTCGAGATGCGGCGGCAACCATCATAGGCGTAGGCGGAGGATCACACATGAGCTTTTTCAGACTATCGGGATGCGCGGCAACGATTTTGGCGCTCTGCGTTGCTCTGCCGGCGACGACCCAATCCCAAAGCCTTTCGGCACAGGAGTCCGATCCCAATGTCATGGGGTGGATGCAGGGTTTCCCGCCGCCAGAAGACAAAATCATCACGCAGCCGGATTCGATCTATTTCAGTTTTCCGCGTTTGCGTTGGTCGGTATGCCATCTTCGCGAATTCCTGCCTACCGAAGAGATCAGTCGCGGCCTTGGCGCACCCAATCCGCTAAACTATGTGTCATCGCAGGATTTTGATCTGGCGCAGGTCGAGATTGATGCCTTGACCTTCACGCCGATGAACAGCGATGCCACGATGACTTGGGAGGAGTCGCTTTTCGCCAACTATACCGACGGCATGCTGATCCTACACAAAGGGCAGGTCGTCTATGAACGCTACTTTGGCTGTCTGGAGGAAGACGGCAAGCACGCCATCATGTCGATGACGAAATCGGTGACCGGCTTGTTGGGTGAGATTCTTGTCGCCGAGGGCGTTCTGGATGACAGTCTTCTGGTTCGTGACATCATTCCCGAGATCGGTGACAGTGCCTTTGCCACGGCCACCATACGGCAAGTCATGGACATGACGACCGGTGTGCAATTCTCGGAAGACTATTCCGACCCCAACGCAGATATTTGGCTGTATTCAGAAGCAGCCAGTCCATTCCCCAAGCCGGATGACTATGAAGGACCAGACGGGTACTGGGAATATCTGCAGCAGGTGCAACCCGAAGGCAACCATGGCGATGCGTTCCATTACAAGACCATCAACTCCGATATGTTGGGCTGGATTATCAGCCGTGTCGCCGACCAGGCCGTAACCGATATGGCATCTGAACGGCTGTGGCGGCCAATGGGGGCCGAGCAGGACGCTTACCAGACGGTCGATGGCAAGGGTGTTCCCTTTGCCGGTGGCGGCATCAGCGCCGGATTGCGCGACCTGGGGCGGCTTGGCTTGCTGATGCTCAACGAAGGCACCATTGATGGAAAGCGTGTTTTCCCGGCGGAGGTTGTCGCCAAAATCCGCGATGGCGGCGATCCGGACAAGTTCGGTGGGTTCCCCACAATCCCAAACGGCAGCTATACAAGTCAGTGGTGGGTCTTCCACAATGAAAATGGTGCCTACGCGGCACGTGGTGTGCACGGCCAGACAATCTATGTGGACCCGACAGCCGAGATGGTTTTGGTGCGCTTGGCCTCCTTTCCGGATGCGAAGAACGGCTTAATAGATCCGACTTCTCTACCGGCTTACCAAGCGGTCGCAGACTACCTGATGACAAAGTGACTTTTGATGCCGTTTGCGGCTTTTTGGTATTGGGAAGCTTAGGAAGACGTTTTCAGACGGGTGAAAGAACCGCCTGTATTGCATCGCTGCGATGCAAGGCAAAATGGCGTCTTGTTTCTGCGACAGTCGAGCAGCGACTGAGGATAATCGCTAGCGCGATGCAGTTGCAGAGGGCGCAGTTGACTGGTGCATGCGCCGTACGGCTCAAACAGGCGTCCTCCCCGAAGTTGACATCCCGAGCACGGTGGTTTCGGTTTTCAACCGACCAATGCCCTCGGTTCCACGCGAGTAGTTTTTCCGGTGCCCCCCGGCACTCCGGAACCGAGGTGATGCCGTAGGTGATTTCGATGCTCTTGGTGCCGGATTTACAAATCTCACGCTGACGCTCAATCCGGAAAATTTGCGCAAGGTGGGGATAATTAACCGTACCCCGTAGCGGCGTCATGGTCAGTATGCGTCGCAGCTCAATGCGACCATGTGCCTTGGTGTACTCCTCCTCGTATGACCCGGTGGCATCCCGTTCCCAATTGATCGTTTCGAGGGTGGCGAACGTTTCCGGCGCATTCGCCTTCACCGTCATCAGATAATCGGCCTTGTGGGTTTCGACGATGCTGCGGGCGGTATCCCTGACCGTATGCAGGGCGTCTACCGTGATGACCCGCCCGGCAACCGAGACATCCTCCAGAAGCGCTTGGACGGCGGCGATTTCGCCGCTCTCGTCGTGAAAGCCATGGCTTGCAACCGGCAAACCGGTTTCATGTTCGACCAAGGTTGCCGTTTCGTGGTGACCCTCACCGTTGCGGTTCGCGCCCCTTATACGCTTGCCGTCGGAGGCGATAGCGGCGCCGATACTAAGCCTTGGCGCAGAGAAACGCTTCAACACCGCCTCAATCTCTGCCGGATCCGCCATCTCCAGAACCCTGTACAGAACCGATTTCGACGGCGGCTCGAATCGCCCAGTCTTTTTATTGCGCCACGCACCGAGTGCTTTCAGTTCCGTCTGGTTCAGGGCGCGGGCATATTGCGCCGCGCCAATGCCGCTTGTGATGCCAGCAAGCCGCGCGGCGATGAAGATAGCAAGCACCGATGCAATGGTGTGCTTGCGGCCCTGAGCGCGGCGGAAGTCCGGAACCCGCAACAGTTCGTCATAGAGCGAGCGTAGACAGCCCGAAGGAAGTGCCGACATACGGCCCATAGGGCTCGGCTGCAAACCGTCGGCAAGATCGCACGGTTCGCGCATGCGCCGCCGGGCATCCCGGCGCAGAGGAAAGACATGCAGGTCCTTGGGGACACCATGCGGGTCAGTGTATTTACCGCTCGCGCGGGCAAAGCCTTTTGTGCGCCCCAGCCGCGTCCAACCGGCCGCAGCGTACATGTGTCCGCAGAACCGAGATGGGTCAACGAATGTTTCGGCGAGCAGCAGTTCATGCCCCCACGCGGCGTACCAGTCCGCACTCAGGCGCCGGGTCATCCCTGCAAGAGCAAAGGAGGCGAGGTTCGGAAAACAGCCCGGCTCGCCGAGAATGAGGAAGCGCGTATTGTTGGAAATCAGATGCAGGCGTGCAAACTGAATACCCCGCTTCCATCCAACCCACCTGTCGCGGGGGCCGCACTTGAAGGCACCGGATTGCCAGCCAGCGAGACCAAGCCAGTGGCCGTGCCACTCGAAAACATACCGAAGACCACGACCGGCAAAACGCTTGAAGCCGAGATAGTGCCGTTGATCCATGATTGCATCCCAGCGAGCACGTTCGTCTGGTCGCGCAAGTCGGATGGTCACGTCGGCGACCCGAAAGCCGGACGGCGTTTTCTGGAACTGATGCACTTTCGCTGCCATGACCTTTGCATAACAAGGCACAAGCCAAAAAGCCAGCAAAAAATTCAACCTACTATGCAGACAAGGAAAATGCCGCTAGTAATCTAGCGTGGGAACGCCCTGCCGTTGCCTGACGCCGGGCTTGCAACGAACGGCTATTTGTGATCTTGAGGCGCCGGTTTTTGTCTTTTCCGGAACGTATCCCATGAAAATCAACGGTAATGAAGTTCGCCCCGGCAATGTGATCGAGCACAATGGCGGCCTCTGGGTCGCCGTGAAGACGAATGCGGTCAAGCCCGGCAAGGGCGGCGCCTTCAACCAGGTCGAGTTGAAGAACGTCATCGACGGGACAAAGCTGAACGAGCGTTTCCGCGCTTCCGAAACGGTAGAGCGTGTGCGGCTGGAGCAAAAAGAATTCCAGTATCTCTACGAACAGGGCGACATGCTGGTATTCATGGACAACGAATCCTATGAGCAGCTGGAACTGCCCATGGAGTTTGTTGGCGACCGCGCCAAGTTCCTCCAGGACGGCATGATGGTGACGGTGGAACTCTACGAAGAGAAGCCGATCGGCATATCGCTGCCCGATCAGGTGGTGCTCGAAATCGTCGAAGCCGATCCGGTGGTCAAAGGGCAGACGGCTGCTTCGTCCTACAAGCCGGCGGTGATGGAGAACGGTGTTCGCGTCATGGTGCCTCCCTTCATTCAATCCGGGGAACGCATTCTGGTCGACACCAACGAAATCACCTATATCCGCCGCGCCGACTAGATCGGCTCCTTCGCTTTCACCGGACAGATTTTATGGCCCGTTCCGCTCTACTCAATGTCATGGTTCAGGCCGCCTTCAAGGCGGGACGCGCGCTGGCGCGTGATTTCGGCGAGGTCGAAAACCTGCAGGTGTCCCTGAAAGGTCCGGGAGACTACGTCAGCCAGGCCGACAGAAAAGCAGAAGAGATCGTCCATACGGAGCTTTTACGGGCTCGGCCGACCTACGGGTTTCTCGGCGAAGAGGGTGGTGAGACCAAGGGGACAGATGGTCAGCACCGCTGGATCGTGGATCCCCTGGACGGAACCACCAATTTTCTGCACGGCATTCCGCAGTTTGCGGTGTCCATTGCCCTCGAGCGTGCTGGCGAGATTGTCGCCGGAGTGATCTACAATCCTGTCGTAGATGAACTCTACACGGCCGATCGCGGTAACGGTGCCTTTCTCAACGATCGTCGGATGCGGGTCGCCGGTCGCCGTCAGTTGTCGGACTGCGTGGTGTGCACGGGTGTTCCGCATCTTGGTCGCGGATCACATGGTCCTTATCTGCAGGAACTCGGCAGAGTCATGCGGGAGGTCTCCGGTATACGACGAACCGGATCGGCTGCGCTCGATATGGCCTATGTCGCTGCCGGCCGTTTTGATGCCTATTGGGAAGAACCGATTTCCCCTTGGGACATCGCCGCCGGCATCATCATGGTGCGCGAGGCCGGCGGATTCGTAACGGACAAGACCGGCGGACCGAAAATGTTCGACAAGAACAATGTGGTCGCAGGCAACGAGCGCATCCACAAGGAGATGCTCGGTCTGCTCAAGCAACAATCATAGACAATCCACCGTCACCCGACCTGCGCCTCGGCAGTTGAATGATCGGGCGCAAACTCCACTGCGATATCTATGTAGCGGGCCGCCAAGGCCTCGATGGTTGCGGCTTCGAAAAGGCCAGCATCGTATTCGAACCGCAGTGTGACATCTCCTTCATGATCCTGAACGAGAACGGCCAGATCACGACGAACGCCGCGTGACGGAAGGGCAACGCTTTCAGCCCAACCTTGCCCGCGTTCGACTCGCGCACCCGGTACATTGGCCAGAACACCCAGGCTTCCCTGTTGACCTGCGCTTTCCGGCAGAAACTGGCTGAAGGAAACCTGATCCAGAATAGTGTCCGGTGCTGACTTCAGGTTCAGATCTCGACGCAACGCGCCGGCGGGATAGTCCTGGTTGGCCAGCGATTCGGTGAGATCAGTCTCAATCGCGTCGAGCGTCTGCAAGTCAGCGACCAGGGGTGAGCTTCCTGCCCGAACGATGATCGTGTTGCTCACAGCACCGATCGTTCCTTCAAGCTCGGTACGCGTACGGGCGCTTGCGGTCGTGGTTATGAAGATATCGCGATCGTTGGAAAACGGCCGCAACAGCTTTGCAAACACCGTCAACATGATCGCAAACATGGACCGGCCTTCAGCCGCCGCCAACTGCTTCAGATGGTCTTTGACGTTTCCGGGCAGGACAAAGCTATGGCTGGCGGATGCTTCGGGCACCGAGGAAACCCGGGCGCGGTCGTAGGGCAGGGCCAAGGCCGGGCCGGCGTCACGCAGTTTCTTCTGCCAGTAGAGCAGTTGTGTTCGGCCTTTCGGGCTGGACACGAATTTACGCTGCCATTCGGCGAAGTCCGCATAGGACAGGCTGTCACGCATTGCCTCAATCCGGGCGGAACTGGCTCGCAGGAAAATCCCGCCAGCGAACTCCGTTGCCAGCATGAAAGAAAACCCATCGAGGACCGCGTTATGCGATCGCACCAGAACGACGTCGCTGTCGTCGGATCGATGAAAAACCGTAATCTTGAAAAGCGGCCCCTTGGATATATCCATGGGCGTCAGAACGGTTTGCTGCAGGTGTGTGTCAAAGGTTGCATCGTCCATGTGGCGGCAATCCTCGACATCAACCAGTTTGTCGGCACGGCACTGGGCAATTGCGTGGCGGCCGCGTTTCATCGGGAAACGAGAGGCTATGACTGGGTTTTCCTCTGCCAGACGTGTGACGGCCTCGCGAAGCAGGCTCAGGTCCATTGGCGGGCTGATATGCGTCGCGCCGGCGTTCTCGAAGCTTCTGAGATAGCTGGGATGGTCCTTGTGGCGTCTTGCCGTGGTCAGAATATCGCTCTGGCGTTGAGAGATCTGGGCGATGCTGCTGTCGATGCCTCCGCCGGCGACAAGTTCCGCCACTTCTCCACGTTCCAGACCCTGGGCCACGACCTCGGTCAGCTTTCGTACCGAGGGTTTTTGCAGGAAGCTGGATACCTGTAGGTTCAGACCATATTCCGCTTCCGCCCTGTTTTTCAGTTGGAATGCGGTCAGGGAGTCGAGACCGATATCCTGAAGAGACGTATCCTGATCGATGCGTTCCGGTTCGATTTTCAGAACCTTGGCAATTGCTTCGGTCAGGTATCGGCCGATAATCGCCGGTCGTGCTGCCCGCGGAGCGGCCATGGTCTCGTGATAAGCCTGTCGGTCACCCGTGCTGCGGCTCGTGACCGCGTGCCCCACCATGCGTGGTTGGGCGAAAACGTGGCTGTTTGCGATTGCATATTTTTGCCAGTCGATCGCCGCGTAGCCAAGGCTGGGGTCGGATTTCCGCAACATGATTTCGAGCCCGGCGAGCGCGGTCTCGACAGGCATTGGCGGAACACCCGATGACTCAAACAGCTTCTTGAGTTCGGGATTACGCTCGACTTCGCCGGTTGCCATAACGCCCCAGGCGATGCACAGACCCGGAAGGCCAATCGCCCGACGGTATCTGGCGAGGTTTTCCATGAACATGTTGGCTGCGACATAGTTGGCCTGGCCAACGTTGCCAAGCGGAACGGATGTCGACGAAAAGAAAGCCAGAAAATCCAGATCGCGGTCGGCGGTTGCGGTATGCAGATTCCAACTGCCCTCTACCTTGGGTGCAAACACCGTTTGCATTCGCTTGTGATCGAGCTGCGGCAGCAGCGCATCGTCGTAAGCAACGGCTGCATGAATGATCCCGCGCAGCGGGGCATCGCCTGCGTCGATGCGGGCCATAACTTTTGTCACGCTGGCGGCCTCGGACACGTCGCCTTTGACAACCACCGGCTTTGCACCGGCTTTCCGGATCCGCCGAACACCGGCCTTTGCCTGCTTGGTCGACGCTCCGGACCGGCTCATCAGGTAGATTGTTCCAGCGCCGCGCTCGGCCATGCGGACCGCAACTTCAAGACCGAAGCCGCCCAGGCCACCGGTCACAAGGTAACTGCCGTCGGGGTCCAGTTGCAGATCGCTTTCGTCGGACAGCGCAACCTGAACCTCTTCGGGATCGACTGTGACGACAATCTTGCCAATGTGCTCCCCTTTGGCCATCCGCATGAAGGCGTCACTGGCCTCGTTCAACGGAAAGGTCTCGGCCGGAAGAGCCTTTAAGGTTCCCTCCTGGACAAGATCGGCAACACTGGTCAGCACCTCCTTGAGCACTTCCGGATTGTCATCGCTCAGCCGCGCCATATCGACCGCAAAGAGGCTGATATTGCGGCGCATGACCTTGAGGCCCAGGGCGGTGTCGGCATAGATGTCACGCTTGCCGATCTCGACAAATCGACCGCCCGGCGCCAGCACATCCAGCCCCCGTTGAAGGGCCTCGCCCGAGAGCGCGTTGAGAACGACGTGAACGCCCTTGCCTTCCGTGATGCGGTCGATTTCGTCGATGAAATCGATCGAGCGTGAATCCATCACGTGTTCGATGCCGAGGTCGCGCAGGTATTTGCGTTTCCTGGGCGAGCCGGCAGTTGTGAACACCTCAGCACCGACCATTTGCGCGATCTGAATGGCAGCCAGGCCGACGCCGCCGGTGCCGAGATGAATGAGCACCCTTTCTCCAGCGGCCAACCTGGCCTGGGTCAGAAGACCATAATAGGCTGTTGAAAATGCGGTCAGCAGAGTGGCAGCCTCGATCGGCCCCATTCCATCCGGAGTCTTGCGAACAATATTTGCATCGACCGTCAGATCCGAACGGAAACAGCCGCGACTGGTTGCAATGACCCGGTCGCCGGTTTGCAGGTCTTCGACGTCCGGGCCGACGGCTTTGACGATGCCGGCACACTCCATGCCAAGTTTCTGAAAAGCTGGGTCTACCTCGGCATCGATGGGCAGCAGGCCGGTTGCAGCCATGACATCACGGAAGTTCAGCCCGACGGCACGCACGCCGACCGTGACTTCTCCTTCCTTCGGTTCCTGCGCCTGCGTTTCGACAATATGCAAGTCTTCCAGGTCGCCCGGTTGATCGATCTCCAGCGCAAATGGGTTTTCACCCCGTGCCGATTGGCCGGCAACCATGCGCGGTGAGAGACTGGTCCGTCCCCTGGCTGCAAAGCGGGGAACCAGGCGCTGGCCCTTCCGATAGGCAATTTCGGTCTCACGGACCTGTTCGACTGCCGTCACTTCGGCAACCACTTGTCGGGCATGGGTGGCCGCCGAGGTCTCGCCGGCATCCAGATCCAGAGCCGCTATGCGGATGGCCGGGCATTCCGAATGCACCGTGCGTGCCAGACCCAAGAGAGGCGACAGCGCAATGCTGGTGAAGTCATCGCGGTCAGCATCATCGGCTGTGACCCGCGCACCCTTCGTGGCAATGTAAAGCGAACTGGCGAGCTGGTGTTCGATCAGCGCCTGGACCAAATCAAGTGCCGGAAACACGCCTCGACGCGCGACGTCTTTCAACGTTTCCTGGTTCAAGCCGTCGGAGACATAGGCATGATCGCATGGCCAAAGAAGGACGGAAGCCGATAGCGGTTCATCCATCTCACCCACGGCTTTCATCAAAGCCGAAAACTCACCCGGTTTTTGTGGATCGATGCTGCAGCGCTGCCGCTTGAAGCCATTAAACGGCTGGCCGCCTGAAACGGTCAGGCAATTATAACCCAGTTGCCTCAGTTTCCTGACCAGGCGGGATCCGATTCCACCCTGATCATCGAATATCAGCCAAAGCCCGCTCTTGTCCGCTTCCCTGACGGGTGACAATTGCGCCGGAACCACGTCGTCGGTGTAGTAGCGGGTAACCGCACCTTCTTCCTCCTGCACGTCGCTGCGGTGCAGCGCAGCAGCCGTATAGTGGTCGATCTGAAGCAGTAGCTCTCCCTTTGTATCGTAAGCCTTTTTGTCCAGTTCCGCCCGCGAGTTGTTGGTCGCATGCTTTTTGACCAACACGTCGAAGCGAGCGGGTAACGGGCGCTCCAGTCGAAGACGCTGGAGGGACCTGGGGAGGTAGATATAGTCAAAGGCCTTTGCCGATTTTTGCTCGGTTTCCAACTCGAAGAGCTCGGCAATTCCGATCTGCAGCATGCAGTCGGTAATGGACGGGTGAATGATGTAGCCAGGTGCTCTTGCTTCGTGCCTCCTGAACGCAAGGTTGGCCCAGGTAAGATCTCCGGTCGTGGCAGTCTTCTTGATGCCGCGGAACCCGCCTTCATAGGTGTATCCGAGGTCAATCGCCTTTTTGTAAAATGTCTTGCCGTCGAGAGTCCGATCCGGATTGTTCATGTCGGGCGGGGGCATGTGTTCGAAGTTGCCCGATGCGGTGAGGACGGATCCGTAGGCCCGCAAATCCCATTCTTCTTCCATGTCGGCGGGTCGGCTGTAGATGGCAATCCTGCGGCGACCTGGGTCGTAGCGGGTCTGGAACAGCTCACTTTTTTCCGGATCCAGAAAGTTGGCCTTGGTGAACTCGACATCGGCCAGTTCGATCGGACCGTCTCCGAAAATCTCCTGATAGACGGCAAACATCATTTCCAGGTACCCGGCAGCCGGAAATATGCAGCTTCCATTGACCTTGTGGTCACGCAGATAGGTGTGTTCCGACAGGGACAGTGATTTCTCCCAGGTCGGTTCGGGAGCATCCGTGCGGTGACCGAGCAACGGGTGGGCTGCGGGCCGATTCATCAGTTCCTTGGCCTTGCCGCCGTCCAGCCAGTATTCCTTCGTCTCCTCGGGGTAACGGGCCAGGTCGAGGCGAGTGTGCGGCCCGGGGTAGACACGGCTCCAGTCCGGCCTGACACCGGCAACGAACAGGCGAGCAAGCGCCGACTGCAACGCGCGTTCGTCGTTGCGGCCGCGCTTCTGTGAGATCACCACGCTTGGCTGTTCACCCAGTTCACTTGCCGACGTGGCGATGAGGCCGCTGAGCGGAGCGTCGGGACCAATTTCAAGATAAAGCGTTGCGCCCTGTTCGATGCTCGTTTGCATCGCGTTTTGGAACAGGACTGGACGGCGAATGTTCTGCCACCAGTATTCGGCATCCATTGTCGATCCGTCGATCAGGTCGCCTGTCACGGTCGAAATGAGCGGATGCTCGGTTGGCTGCGGCTTCAGATGGGCAAGACCCTCGAGGAACCGGTCCCGCAGCGGGTCCATCTGGGGACTGTGCGGTGCAAAATTCATCCGGATCCGGGTTCGGAAGAGGTCGCTGCCAACGATACTGCGGAGATGCTTGAGGAAGCCCGCAAGTGCATCTTTCTCACCCGCGATGGTGACCATCTGATCGCTGTTGATGGCAGCGATCTCGATGTTCTCCTCGCCCGCGGCAAGCAATTGCTCCTGCATGGCTTCCGCTGACATTCCGACGGCGTAGATGGCGCCTTTGCCCTCGGTTTCCGCCTGCAAAGAACTGCGATAGTGGAGCACTGTCACAGCGTCCTCCATCGACAGCGCGCCGGAGGCGTAAGCGGCAGCAATCTCGCCCAGACTGTGACCGAACATCATATCGGGCCGGATGCCCAATCACGCCAGCGTGCATAGAGTCCCACCTGAACGGCGAATATGCAGGCCTGCGTTACGGTCGTCTCGTCGATCCGTGTCTCGCTGCGTGGCCGGGCCAGTTCCTCGAAAACCGACCAACCGCTCCGTTTGTGGATCGCAGTATCAGCCTCGCGCATTGCGTCGGCAAACAACGCATCTTTCTGGATCAGCCGCCGCGCCATGCCGTGCCATTGGCTGCCCTGGCCCGAAAAAGCAAATGCGGTTGTCGGCTGGTCGCTGCCGCGTCCGGCAATAATCGAAGGGTTGGCGCCCTCCCGGAAATCGGCATCGTTCGCCTCGGCTACCGCTCGTAGACGCTCGATTAGTTCGCTTCGCGATGACGCAAGTATCGCCATCCGCTCCGGCAGAGCGGCGCGGTCCATGGCCAGGGTTGCTACGGTATCGCGCAAACTGGCGCCGGCCTCGAGACTGTCGGCCACATCATCGGCGATGCTTGCGAGAGCCGTGTTGGTTGCGGCAGATATCGGCGCGATCCAGGTTCGCCGATTTTGCGGTGCTTCAGATGACTTGGATCGGGCCGGAGCCTCCTCCAGCAGGACACAGGCATTGGTGCCACCGAAGCCGAAGGAATTGACCACCGCGCGGCGTGGTTCGTCGCCTGCCGGCCAGGGGCGGGTATTCGTCGAAACCTCGATGTTCAGCCGGTCGGCCGGAATGGTCGGGCTGATCTGCTCAAAATTGGGGTTTGCAAATGTCTGCTCGTGCTTGAGCGACAGGGCGGCCTTGATCAGCCCGGCGACGCCGGCTCCTGCTTCAAGATGACCGATATTCGACTTGACCGAGCCGATGAGTACCGGGTTATCGGACGGTCTGGCCTGGCCGAAAACCTCGCCGATCGCGTGCGCCTCGATGGGGTCGCCGACCGGTGTTCCGGTTCCGTGGGCTTCAACATAGCCGACCTCTTCGGGAGCAACGCCGGCGCGCTGGCAAACGTTGCGAAACAAGGTTGCCTGCGCCTCGGGGTTCGGCACTGTCAGTGTGCTTGTGTGTCCGTCTGAGTTCACGCCTGAACCAAGGAGCACCGCATAGATCTTGTCGCCGCCGGCCTCGGCATCTTCGAGCCTCTTGAGCAGAACGATGCCGGCTCCTTTGGCGCGGACGAATCCGTCCGCCCGGGCATCGAATGTCAACACGCGTCCGGTCGGCGAGACCATTCTGGCCTTGCTGAAACTGACAAACGCCGCCGGGTCCAGCAACAGGTTCACGCCGCCGACCACGGCGAGGTTGCACTCTCCGGACCGCAATGCCTGGCAGGCCAAGTCGGTTGCGACCAACGAAGAAGAGCAGGCGGTGTCGACCGAGATGCTCGGCCCGTTGAAGTTCATCTTGTGCGATATGCGGTTCGAGGCGACGCTCATCGCAACGCCCGTCGCCATATGGGACAGATCCACATCCGGTGAAACGGTGTTTTGCAGAGCCTTGTAGTCGCTCATGCTGATGCCGACATAAACACCGGTATTGGATCCTGCCAGGCGATCGGGCGCAATGCCGGCGTCCTCGAAGGCTTCCCAGGTCACCCTCAACAACAACCGTTGTTGCGGATCCATCGCTTCGGCTTCCCGCGGCGAAATGCCGAAATGGTCGGCATCGAATTTTGTGATGTCGGGGACAAAACCGGCCCATTTGGTCACTGAGCGCTGCGGGACGTCGGGTTCGGAACTGAAGAAATGATCGCTGTTCCAGCGACCGTCCGTCGCCTCCGATATTGCACAGGTCTGGTTTCTGAGAAGATCAAGGTACCTTTCCGGCCGATCGACATTACCCGGAAAACGGCAGCCAATTCCGACGATCGCCAGGCGTGTTTCTGTGTCGCGATTGTCAGTCCAATTCCCAGAAGATGTGTGCAAATTCATTGCAAGTGCCCCTCTATCGATCCTGCTTCGGATCGTTTCAACTCATCTGTGGTCTAAGGATTGTCGGGTATTTTCGAAGTGGTTTTGGGAGTGATTGAATCGTATTGCCGCGTGCTGCCGTTGACGGCCTGCGCCCAACGCAATGGAAGAACACGCAGGATTCGAACAGCCCAGGACAAGCGACGCGGAAAACTGATTTCGAAGTTGTCTTTTGCAAGCCCCGATCGAATGCGTCGGGCGGCTTCCTCGGCACTCATCTTGTGAGGCATTTTCAGTTGGTCGGTCGCCGTCATCGGCGTTGCGATAAATCCGGTGTGACAAGGTGCAGTTTGATGCCCAATCGGGCTAGATCCGGATAGAGACACTGGGCGAAGTTGATCAGTGCCGCTTTGGTCATGCCATAGGCGGCGAAGTAGGGCAGACCAATGTACCCGGAAAGCGACGCAATCACTGCAATTCGACCGCTGTTGCGCGATTTCATGGGGCCCAGTACTGCGTTCAGGCATTCGATCGTGCCGAAGAGGTTCACCTCGGCAACCGAACGAATGACGCCCGGATCCGGATCGTCACCTGTCACCGTCCTGTAGACACCAGCGGCAAGAATGGCTGTGTCGATTGGTCCGATGTCGGTTTCAGGACTTTCCCATGCTTGATTCCGTGCCCTCGGCGACTGGCACACTCGCTGTTTTTTCGCAACAAACGCTCTTCTGGCCTATTGTTCGGCGCGATATAAAGCCGCATATTGTCGAGATGCGGCGGCAACCATCATAGGCGTAGGCGGAGGATCACACATGAGCTTTTTCAGACTATCGGGATGCGCGGCAACGATTTTGGCGCTCTGCGTTGCTCTGCCGGCGACGACCCAATCCCAAAGCCTTTCGGCACAGGAGTCCGATCCCAATGTCATGGGGTGGATGCAGGGTTTCCCGCCGCCAGAAGACAAAATCATCACGCAGCCGGATTCGATCTATTTCAGTTTTCCGCGTTTGCGTTGGTCGGTATGCCATCTTCGCGAATTCCTGCCTACCGAAGAGATCAGTCGCGGCCTTGGCGCACCCAATCCGCTAAACTATGTGTCATCGCAGGATTTTGATCTGGCGCAGGTCGAGATTGATGCCTTGACCTTCACGCCGATGAACAGCGATGCCACGATGACTTGGGAGGAGTCGCTTTTCGCCAACTATACCGACGGCATGCTGATCCTACACAAAGGGCAGGTCGTCTATGAACGCTACTTTGGCTGTCTGGAGGAAGACGGCAAGCACGCCATCATGTCGATGACGAAATCGGTGACCGGCTTGTTGGGTGAGATTCTTGTCGCCGAGGGCGTTCTGGATGACAGTCTTCTGGTTCGTGACATCATTCCCGAGATCGGTGACAGTGCCTTTGCCACGGCCACCATACGGCAAGTCATGGACATGACGACCGGTGTGCAATTCTCGGAAGACTATTCCGACCCCAACGCAGATATTTGGCTGTATTCAGAAGCAGCCAGTCCATTCCCCAAGCCGGATGACTATGAAGGACCAGACGGGTACTGGGAATATCTGCAGCAGGTGCAACCCGAAGGCAACCATGGCGATGCGTTCCATTACAAGACCATCAACTCCGATATGTTGGGCTGG
Organism: Trididemnum clinides; assembly: GCA_963675345.1. Classification (NCBI taxonomy): domain Eukaryota; kingdom Metazoa; phylum Chordata; class Ascidiacea; order Aplousobranchia; family Didemnidae; genus Trididemnum; species Trididemnum clinides. Next base: position 14,992 of record CAVLYW010000118.1, read on the forward strand.
ATTATCAGCCGTGTCGCCGACCAGGCCGTAACCGATATGGCATCTGAACGGCTGTGGCGGCCAATGGGGGCCGAGCAGGACGCTTACCAGACGGTCGATGGCAAGGGTGTTCCCTTTGCCGGTGGCGGCATCAGCGCCGGATTGCGCGACCTGGGGCGGCTTGGCTTGCTGATGCTCAACGAAGGCACCATTGATGGAAAGCGTGTTTTCCCGGCGGAGGTTGTCGCCAAAATCCGCGATGGCGGCGATCCGGACAAGTTCGGTGGGTTCCCCACAATCCCAAACGGCAGCTATACAAGTCAGTGGTGGGTCTTCCACAATGAAAATGGTGCCTACGCGGCACGTGGTGTGCACGGCCAGACAATCTATGTGGACCCGACAGCCGAGATGGTTTTGGTGCGCTTGGCCTCCTTTCCGGATGCGAAGAACGGCTTAATAGATCCGACTTCTCTACCGGCTTACCAAGCGGTCGCAGACTACCTGATGACAAAGTGACTTTTGATGCCGTTTGCGGCTTTTTGGTATTGGGAAGCTTAGGAAGACGTTTTCAGACGGGTGAAAGAACCGCCTGTATTGCATCGCTGCGATGCAAGGCAAAATGGCGTCTTGTTTCTGCGACAGTCGAGCAGCGACTGAGGATAATCGCTAGCGCGATGCAGTTGCAGAGGGCGCAGTTGACTGGTGCATGCGCCGTACGGCTCAAACAGGCGTCCTCCCCGAAGTTGACATCCCGAGCACGGTGGTTTCGGTTTTCAACCGACCAATGCCCTCGGTTCCACGCGAGTAGTTTTTCCGGTGCCCCCCGGCACTCCGGAACCGAGGTGATGCCGTAGGTGATTTCGATGCTCTTGGTGCCGGATTTACAAATCTCACGCTGACGCTCAATCCGGAAAATTTGCGCAAGGTGGGGATAATTAACCGTACCCCGTAGCGGCGTCATGGTCAGTATGCGTCGCAGCTCAATGCGACCATGTGCCTTGGTGTACTCCTCCTCGTATGACCCGGTGGCATCCCGTTCCCAATTGATCGTTTCGAGGGTGGCGAACGTTTCCGGCGCATTCGCCTTCACCGTCATCAGATAATCGGCCTTGTGGGTTTCGACGATGCTGCGGGCGGTATCCCTGACCGTATGCAGGGCGTCTACCGTGATGACCCGCCCGGCAACCGAGACATCCTCCAGAAGCGCTTGGACGGCGGCGATTTCGCCGCTCTCGTCGTGAAAGCCATGGCTTGCAACCGGCAAACCGGTTTCATGTTCGACCAAGGTTGCCGTTTCGTGGTGACCCTCACCGTTGCGGTTCGCGCCCCTTATACGCTTGCCGTCGGAGGCGATAGCGGCGCCGATACTAAGCCTTGGCGCAGAGAAACGCTTCAACACCGCCTCAATCTCTGCCGGATCCGCCATCTCCAGAACCCTGTACAGAACCGATTTCGACGGCGGCTCGAATCGCCCAGTCTTTTTATTGCGCCACGCACCGAGTGCTTTCAGTTCCGTCTGGTTCAGGGCGCGGGCGTATTGCGCCGCGCCAATGCCGCTTGTGATGCCAGCAAGCCGCGCGGCGATGAAGATAGCAAGCACCGATGCAATGGTGTGCTTGCGGCCCTGAGCGCGGCGGAAGTCCGGAACCCGCAACAGTTCGTCATAGAGCGAGCGTAGACAGCCCGAAGGAAGTGCCGACATACGGCCCATAGGGCTCGGCTGCAAACCGTCGGCAAGATCGCACGGTTCGCGCATGCGCCGCCGGGCATCCCGGCGCAGAGGAAAGACATGCAGGTCCTTGGGGACACCATGCGGGTCAGTGTATTTACCGCTCGCGCGGGCAAAGCCTTTTGTGCGCCCCAGCCGCGTCCAACCGGCCGCAGCGTACATGTGTCCGCAGAACCGAGATGGGTCAACGAATGTTTCGGCGAGCAGCAGTTCATGCCCCCACGCGGCGTACCAGTCCGCACTCAGGCGCCGGGTCATCCCTGCAAGAGCAAAGGAGGCGAGGTTCGGAAAACAGCCCGGCTCGCCGAGAATGAGGAAGCGCGTATTGTTGGAAATCAGATGCAGGCGTGCAAACTGAATACCCCGCTTCCATCCAACCCACCTGTCGCGGGGGCCGCACTTGAAGGCACCGGATTGCCAGCCAGCGAGACCAAGCCAGTGGCCGTGCCACTCGAAAACATACCGAAGACCACGACCGGCAAAACGCTTGAAGCCGAGATAGTGCCGTTGATCCATGATTGCATCCCAGCGAGCACGTTCGTCTGGTCGCGCAAGTCGGATGGTCACGTCGGCGACCCGAAAGCCGGACGGCGTTTTCTGGAACTGATGCACTTTCGCTGCCATGACCTTTGCATAACAAGGCACAAGCCAAAAAGCCAGCAAAAAATTCAACCTACTATGCAGACAAGGAAAATGCCGCTAGTAATCTAGCGTGGGAACGCCCTGTGTCGGTTTCGATAGTGGTGACGGTCTGGGCAACTGCCTCTGCGTCTCGAACGTCAAGCGGCATAGATACGAACCGACCGGAGAGCGAGCCGCATTGGGTTGCAACTTCTTTAAGCCCCGCTGGGTCGTTCGCGCTGCCGGCAACAACCCACCCTTCGCCGACATAGAGCATCGTCAGGGCCCGACCCAGGCCTGAACTGGCACCCGTAATCCAGATTACGCCACTTGGTACCGCCATGCTCTCCACCGCAAACTGAGCAAACTGATCTTACGGTGTCGCAAGGCGAGCGACCAGCGCGAATCGGCAATTGTGGAAAAAACTCAACCATTGGACGAGCGAGCTGATGGCATTTGCGCTTGTAAGGGCGCTTAGTGCTTGTCTTCGCGGACCATTTCGGCCGTTGCTGATGCGAACGTGAACACAAATAGGTCGCGAATTCGTGGGAAGTCTGCATTCTTCGGCTTCAACACTTCCCATTCGTCCATGTTTTTGATTAGTTTCACTGGGGCTTTCGAATTTGGGGGAGTCGGCAGGCGCGGCGGCAGGGTCGGATAATCGCCGAAGTCCTCGGCTCCGAAAAAACTGAGGGAACAGGCGGGCACCGTCCGGCCAACACAAAAGGACGGCGTTTTGCCCGGGGTACTTAGCGTATGGCCAGATTGAGACTATCGGGGTGGGGCATTTCAGATCAGGACATCGGATTGCAGCCGCACCGGCTGTCCAGTCCGCTGGTGTTTTTCTGGAGCATGCTGATCTTCCTGATCATCGTGGGCTTCCTTGCGGCCATTCTCTATCGCCAGATTTCCAATGCCTTTTTCGCAAATCCCGGCCTCAACGGTCTCATACTGGCCGTTCTGGCAGTCGGCATTCTGCTGGTCTTCAACCAGGTCCTTCGATTGCGCCCGGAGGTCAGCTGGGTCAACTCGTTCCGACAGGGCGGCGACCGGATGCGGAGCGGCCGAACGCCAACATTGCTGGCACCGATGCGCGTGCTTCTGAGCCGCAAGCAATCGATGTCCCTGTCGACGACGTCGCTGCGCTCGATCCTCGATTCGATCGCAACGCGGCTGGATGAGTCGCGCGATACCTCGCGTTACATGATCGGATTGCTGGTGTTTCTCGGCTTGCTCGGCACGTTCTGGGGCCTGCTGCAAACCATCGGCTCGATCAACACGGTCATTCAGTCTCTCGATCCCGGCTCGGGCGATACAAACGACGTGCTGCAGGCCTTGAAAGACGGTCTGGCGTCCCCCCTCGACGGCATGGGCACGGCGTTTTCCTCGTCACTCTTCGGTCTCGCCGGCTCGCTGGTGCTCGGCTTTCTTGACCTGCAGGCGGGTCGAGCCCAGAACCGGTTCTACACCGAATTGGAAAACTGGCTATCGACCGTCACCGATCCGGATTTCGATGTCGTTGCCCACGACGTATCCTCCGGTGGAGAGAGCTCCGAAGACATTCGCAGGCTGTCGGAAACAGTGCAATCGATGGCCCAGTCGGGTGGCGGGATAAACCAGCGATCTACTGCGGCGATGGCCAACCTGGCGGAAGGTATCCAGGGGCTGGTCAAGAACATGCGCAATGAACAGCAGATGTTGCGAGACTGGATCGAGGCGCAACAGACCGAGTCGCGTGCCATGCGCGAGACACTCGACAATCTCTCCGACAAGATCAGCAAAATGGGTCCGGACAAGAAGTCCGGGTCCCGGTAAGCCGACATGGCGCTTGCTCGAAACCGCCGTGGGGTGGGGGGTGTCGACTACTGGCCGGGCTTTGTCGATGCCCTGTCGACCCTGTTGCTGGCGATCATGTTTCTGCTGTCGGTGTTCGTGCTGGCGCAGTTTCTGCTCAGCCGCGAAATCAGCGGCCGCGACGAGGTTCTGAACCGCCTCAACAGCCAGATCAACGAGCTGACGCAATTGCTGGCGCTGGAGGAATCAAGCCGCCAGGATCTTGAGGATGCGCTGGCGAACATGCAGGCGACGCTGTCGGATTCAGAAAGCGAACGGTCACGGCTTCAGGAACTGCTGGCGCGTGGCGCCGGAGCGTCCAGTGCGGCGGAAGAGCGGATCAGCGAGCTCAGCGAGACGCTTGATGCCGAGCGTCAATTGAGCCAGCGGGCGCTGTCTCAGGTCGAGTTGCTGAACCAGCAGATCGCCGCTTTGCGGCGCCAGATCGGCGCGCTCGAGGACGCGCTTGAAGTCTCGGAAGCCAAGGACCGGGAATCGCAAACCAAGATCGCCGACCTCGGCCGGCGGCTCAATATCGCGCTGGCGCAGCGGGTTCAGGAACTCAACCGTTATCGGTCCGATTTCTTCGGCCGCTTGCGCGAGATTTTGTCTGACCGTGAGAACATCCGCATCGTTGGCGACCGTTTCGTGTTCCAGTCGGAAGTCCTGTTTCCCTCCGGCAGTGCCGATCTCAACGAGGAAGGCACCGGCGAAATGGAAAAACTGGCGGTGGCTTTGATCGACCTCGCCAGGGAAATCCCGGACGACATCAATTGGGTGCTGCGCGTCGATGGCCACACCGACAACGTGCCGCTCTCTGGAACCGGACGTTACGCCGACAACTGGGAGCTTTCTTCCGGTCGCGCCACCTCCGTCGTCAAATACCTGATCGAACAGGGCGTGCCGGCCAATCGTCTCGTTGCCGCCGGTTTCGGAGAATTCCAGCCGATCGAGCAGGGCGATACGACGGAAGCACGGGCGACGAACCGACGTATCGAACTGAAACTCACCGAGCGTTAGAGCGGAGTTGGACATGGATTGCGACGCCATCGTCGTCGGTGCCGGGCTGGCCGGCCTTGTCGCCGCCGCCGAATTGGCGGATGCGGGGAAATCCGTGATCCTGCTAGACCAGGAAAACGAGGCCAACATGGGCGGTCAGGCCTTCTGGTCTTTCGGTGGGCTCTTTTTTGTCAACTCGCCGGAGCAACGACGGCTCGGCATCCGGGACAGTCATGACCTCGCCTGGCAGGACTGGCTGGGGTCCGCTGGCTTCAACCGTCCCGAGGACCATTGGCCGCGAAAATGGGCCGAAGCCTATGTCGAGTTTGCAGCCGGCGAAAAACGCCCCTGGCTGCACCAGCAGGGTGTGCGCTGGTTTCCGGTCGTCGGCTGGGCGGAACGCGGCGGTGCCCTCGCCGACGGGCACGGCAATTCGGTGCCGCGGTTTCACATCACGTGGGGGACCGGGCCGGGACTGATTGAACCATTCGAACGGCGGGTGCGTGAGGGAGTGGCAAACGGCCTGGTCACCCTTCGGTTTCGCCACCAGGTGGACGAAATCGTTACGACCGACGGTCGTGTCACCGGCGTTCGAGGCAGCGTTCTGGCCCCCAGTGACACAGCGCGTGGGGAATCGTCGAACCGCGATGTCGCCGACGATTTTGAGTATTCAGCCGATGCGGTGATTGTCACCTCCGGCGGAATTGGCGGCAATCACCAACTGGTCCGCAGCAATTGGCCACGAGAGCGTTTGGGCGAACCACCGGCAAACATGGTGTCCGGCGTTCCAGCGCATGTCGACGGGCGAATGCTTGGCATCAGCGAGAAAGCCGGCGCCGCGATCATCAACTCCGATCGGATGTGGCACTACACCGAAGGTGTTCGCAACTGGGATCCGATCTGGCCCAACCATGGGATTCGGATTCTTCCCGGCCCTTCTTCCTTCTGGTGCGACGCGCTCGGCAATCGCCTGCCCGTGCCCTGTCTGCCAGGCTTCGACACGCTGTCGACGCTGAAGCACATCATGAAGACCGGGCACGACTACACCTGGTTTGTTCTCAACCAGTCGATCATCGAAAAGGAATTTGCTCTTTCAGGGTCGGAGCAGAACCCGGATCTGACTGGCAAGAGCATCGCCAAAGTGCTCCAAAGGGTAAAGAAAGGCGCCCCGGCGCCGGTCGAAGCCTTCAAGCAGAAAGGCGAGGACTTTGTCGTGCGCGATTCGCTCGAAGCCCTGGTGGATGGCATGAACGCCCTGACCGAGAAGTCTCTTGTTTCGGTCGATCGGTTGCGAGACCAGATCGAGGCTCGCGACCGGGAGATTGGCAACCGATACTCCAAGGACCTTCAGATCGTTGCGCTTAGAGGCGCTCGGCAGTTCCTGGGCGACCGTCTCATCCGCACCGCCAAGCCACATCGAATCCTCGATCCGAAGCATGGGCCACTGATCGCAGTGCGGCTGAACATCCTGACCCGAAAAACCCTTGGCGGGATCCACACGGACCTGTCTTCAAGGGTTCTCAATGCAGACGGTCAGCCGATTGAGGGACTTTACGCGGCCGGAGAAGTGGCCGGTTTCGGTGGTGGCGGGGTGCACGGCTATAACGCCTTGGAAGGAACATTCCTCGGAGGATGCCTGTTTTCAGGCCGGGTCGCAGGCCGTGCGGTTGCAGTGAGTTAGAAAAACCGCGCCAGCTTGAGCTGGATGTAGCTGTCCTGGGCCACGTACTCGAGTGGATCCGGCTGGGAGTGCAGCAATTGTGGCAGATCCCATATCTCGAATGCCGGGGTGTTGAGGAACAGACGTGCGTCTAGCTGCAACTGCCAGTTTTCACCGATCCGCCTGGTGGCGTCGAGGTTGAAGAAGATGTGCTGATTGTTGAGGTCGACGGTGGCGCCCATCAGAATGTTGGTGTCCTGGGGGTCGTTCATCGTGATGCGAAGTCCGGCAAAGATGTCATTGTCGAAGACTGTCGCCGGTGCTTCACGATCCCGGCCATCATACAGGTATTCCCCGAGAATTCCGATGTCGGCGCCTGATCCAAAGGCGTCGAAGACGGTGTATTCGAAACCGGCGACTGCCGCGAAGAACGGATCGCCCTGTCCCCAGCGCGTAATGGCCTCCAGTTTCCAGAGAATGTTCTCCTGGGCATAAAGGGCATCGACGCCGACCTGGGTCATGATCCCGTAGGTGGGGACAGCCGAGATGCCGAGCGGGGTCAGCTCGATTTTCATCTTGGGTTCGCGGCTGGTGCCGTGGAAGAAGGACAAGCCGAGATCGGCGTCACCCCACGTGTTGGAGTAGCGGGCGGCGAAATCCGGGTGCCACTGCTTAAGGCTCGATTCGTAGGTTGTCGCGTCCGTGTCGATCGGCAACGGACCACGCAAGCGCGCGTTGTTGGACGGGAACGTCATTTCGCGAAAATAGGGAAGGTAGAACAGCGACAGCTCGCCCCAGTCTCCAAACAGATTGAGGTTGACCATCGGCTGACCAAGCTTCTCCCGGTCGAAGCCGATATCTTCGACAAAATCCAACTGGTTGACGATGTCGACAAGTTGTCGCGACTCCGTCACCCCCCAGTGCACCTGAGACGCACCAACAAGCAGATCCCAGTTTTCTTCCTCATGGGTCCAGGAGGCCTCGCGCAGGTCGAAATGGGTTCGCCGATCATTGTTTGGGTCGAAGCGCGCAAAGGGCCGAAGCGAAAAGACATCCTTGCAGTTGTCGGCCTCATAGGTCATCGCCAGTCGGAGTGCGACTGACGGCCACAAACGCCGGTCGTCCTGTCCGGTAAATGGAAAGATGAAATCAGGAGCGATGTGACGGACCGCATCTTGCAGGTGGTCAAAGACGGGGCCGTCTGGGTCCCCATAGGCAGGGCCATCGGGAAAATAGCGCAGTTCCCCGGTGCAGGACTTTCCCATGCTTGATTCCGTGCCCTCGGCGACTGGCACACTCGCTGTTTTTTCGCAACAAACGCTCTTCTGGCCTATTGTTCGGCGCGATATAAAGCCGCATATTGTCGAGATGCGGCGGCAACCATCATAGGCGTAGGCGGAGGATCACACATGAGCTTTTTCAGACTATCGGGATGCGCGGCAACGATTTTGGCGCTCTGCGTTGCTCTGCCGGCGACGACCCAATCCCAAAGCCTTTCGGCACAGGAGTCCGATCCCAATGTCATGGGGTGGATGCAGGGTTTCCCGCCGCCAGAAGACAAAATCATCACGCAGCCGGATTCGATCTATTTCAGTTTTCCGCGTTTGCGTTGGTCGGTATGCCATCTTCGCGAATTCCTGCCTACCGAAGAGATCAGTCGCGGCCTTGGCGCACCCAATCCGCTAAACTATGTGTCATCGCAGGATTTTGATCTGCCGCAGGTCGAGATTGATGCCTTGACCTTCACGCCGATGAACAGCGATGCCACGATGACTTGGGAGGAGTCGCTTTTCGCCAACTATACCGACGGCATGCTGATCCTACACAAAGGGCAGGTCGTCTATGAACGCTACTTTGGCTGTCTGGAGGAAGACGGCAAGCACGCCATCATGTCGATGACGAAATCGGTGACCGGCTTGTTGGGTGAGATTCTTGTCGCCGAGGGCGTTCTGGATGACAGTCTTCTGGTTCGTGACATCATTCCCGAGATCGGTGACAGTGCCTTTGCCACGGCCACCATACGGCAAGTCATGGACATGACGACCGGTGTGCAATTCTCGGAAGACTATTCCGACCCCAACGCAGATATTTGGCTGTATTCAGAAGCAGCCAGTCCATTCCCCAAGCCGGATGACTATGAAGGACCAGACGGGTACTGGGAATATCTGCAGCAGGTGCAACCCGAAGGCAACCATGGCGATGCGTTCCATTACAAGACCATCAACTCCGATATGTTGGGCTGGATTATCAGCCGTGTCGCCGACCAGGCCGTAACCGATATGGCATCTGAACGGCTGTGGCGGCCAATGGGGGCCGAGCAGGACGCTTACCAGACGGTCGATGGCAAGGGTGTTCCCTTTGCCGGTGGCGGCATCAGCGCCGGATTGCGCGACCTGGGGCGGCTTGGCTTGCTGATGCTCAGAGCCTGACTCAAAAGTTTTTCAGACATAACAGCACCTTGCGAGGCGCCGTGTCATGAGCCGGATACTCGAGATGAGCGTCCATGCGGTGGAAACCTCGATTTTGCGCTCCCAGTCCTTCGCCAATCGCCGGCAGCGCCCAAGCCATGCAAAGGTCCGCTCCACCACCCATCGTCGCGGAAGAACCACGAATCCTTTCGCCGTATCGCTGCGTTTGACAACTTCGATTGTCCAATCGCCGTGGCCGGCAATCGCCTCGCGCAACTGCGGGCCGGCATAGGCACTATCGGCAAACAGGTGACGCAACCAGGGGAACCGGTAGCGAATGGCCTTGATGAGCGCGCATGCGCCATCGCGGTCCTGAATGTTGGCCGCGGTAACGATCACAAACAACAGCAATCCGATCGTGTCGACAACAATGTGGCGCTTGCGACCCTTGACCTTTTTTCCGGCGTCATATCCGCGAACGCCCCCGCTTTCAGTGGTTTTGACGCTTTGGCTGTCGATCACTCCGGCCGTTGGACTGGCTTCGCGGCCCTCCAGTTCACGGGTATTGAGAACCAGAAGGCAATTGATGGTTTCCAGCAGACCCGTGTAGGTCCAGTAATAGAAATAGCCCTGAACAGTCGACACCGGCGGGAAGTCGCTGGGCAGCATGCGCCACTGGCAACCGCTGCCGGCCATGTACTGGATTGCGTTGAAAACCTCACGCAATTTTGTCGTGCGTGGTCGTCCACCTGTTTTGGCCGGTGGCAGCAGCGGTTTGATGATTTCCCATTCGGCATCTGTCAAATCGGTTGGATAGCGACCGGTTTCGCGTGTATGCTCAGCGCGAGCGGTATCATCCCACGGCATCGTGATCCTCCGTTCTTCGTTTAAAGACGTTGAATCACAAACCATTGATATCGCTCAAATACTTTCCGTTCAGGCTCTCAACGAAGGCACCATTGATGGAAAGCGTGTTTTCCCGGCGGAGGTTGTCGCCAAAATCCGCGATGGCGGCGATCCGGACAAGTTCGGTGGGTTCCCCACAATCCCAAACGGCAGCTATACAAGTCAGTGGTGGGTCTTCCACAATGAAAATGGTGCCTACGCGGCACGTGGTGTGCACGGCCAGACAATCTATGTGGACCCGACAGCCGAGATGGTTTTGGTGCGCTTGGCCTCCTTTCCGGATGCGAAGAACGGCTTAATAGATCCGACTTCTCTACCGGCTTACCAAGCGGTCGCAGACTACCTGATGACAAAGTGACTTTTGATGCCGTTTGCGGCTTTTTGGTATTGGGAAGCTTAGGAAGACGTTTTCAGACGGGTGAAAGAACCGCCTGTATTGCATCGCTGCGATGCAAGGCAAAATGGCGTCTTGTTTCTGCGACAGTCGAGCAGCGACTGAGGATAATCGCTAGCGCGATGCAGTTGCAGAGGGCGCAGTTGACTGGTGCATGCGCCGTACGGCTCAAACAGGCGTCCTCCCCGAAGTTGACATCCCGAGCACGGTGGTTTCGGTTTTCAACCGACCAATGCCCTCGGTTCCACGCGAGTAGTTTTTCCGGTGCCCCCCGGCACTCCGGAACCGAGGTGATGCCGTAGGTGATTTCGATGCTCTTGGTGCCGGATTTACAAATCTCACGCTGACGCTCAATCCGGAAAATTTGCGCAAGGTGGGGATAATTAACCGTACCCCGTAGCGGCGTCATGGTCAGTATGCGTCGCAGCTCAATGCGACCATGTGCCTTGGTGTACTCCTCCTCGTATGACCCGGTGGCATCCCGTTCCCAATTGATCGTTTCGAGGGTGGCGAACGTTTCCGGCGCATTCGCCTTCACCGTCATCAGATAATCGGCCTTGTGGGTTTCGACGATGCTGCGGGCGGTATCCCTGACCGTATGCAGGGCGTCTACCGTGATGACCCGCCCGGCAACCGAGACATCCTCCAGAAGCGCTTGGACGGCGGCGATTTCGCCGCTCTCGTCGTGAAAGCCATGGCTTGCAACCGGCAAACCGGTTTCATGTTCGACCAAGGTTGCCGTTTCGTGGTGACCCTCACCGTTGCGGTTCGCGCCCCTTATACGCTTGCCGTCGGAGGCGATAGCGGCGCCGATACTAAGCCTTGGCGCAGAGAAACGCTTCAACACCGCCTCAATCTCTGCCGGATCCGCCATCTCCAGAACCCTGTACAGAACCGATTTCGACGGCGGCTCGAATCGCCCAGTCTTTTTATTGCGCCACGCACCGAGTGCTTTCAGTTCCGTCTGGTTCAGGGCGCGGGCGTATTGCGCCGCGCCAATGCCGCTTGTGATGCCAGCAAGCCGCGCGGCGATGAAGATAGCAAGCACCGATGCAATGGTGTGCTTGCGGCCCTGAGCGCGGCGGAAGTCCGGAACCCGCAACAGTTCGTCATAGAGCGAGCGTAGACAGCCCGAAGGAAGTGCCGACATACGGCCCATAGGGCTCGGCTGCAAACCGTCGGCAAGATCGCACGGTTCGCGCATGCGCCGCCGGGCATCCCGGCGCAGAGGAAAGACATGCAGGTCCTTGGGGACACCATGCGGGTCAGTGTATTTACCGCTCGCGCGGGCAAAGCCTTTTGTGCGCCCCAGCCGCGTCCAACCGGCCGCAGCGTACATGTGTCCGCAGAACCGAGATGGGTCAACGAATGTTTCGGCGAGCAGCAGTTTATGCCCCCACGCGGCGTACCAGTCCGCACTCAGGCGCCGGGTCATCCCTGCAAGAGCAAAGGAGGCGAGGTTCGGAAAACAGCCCGGCTCGCCGAGAATGAGGAAGCGCGTATTGTTGGAAATCAGATGCAGGCGTGCAAACTGAATACCCCGCTTCCATCCAACCCACCTGTCGCGGGGGCCGCACTTGAAGGCACCGGATTGCCAGCCAGCGAGACCAAGCCAGTGGCCGTGCCACTCGAAAACATACCGAAGACCACGACCGGCAAAACGCTTGAAGCCGAGATAGTGCCGTTGATCCATGATTGCATCCCAGCGAGCACGTTCGTCTGGTCGCGCAAGTCGGATGGTCACGTCGGCGACCCGAAAGCCGGACGGCGTTTTCTGGAACTGATGCACTTTCGCTGCCATGACCTTTGCATAACAAGGCACAAGCCAAAAAGCCAGCAAAAAATTCAACCTACTATGCAGACAAGGAAAATGCCGCTAGTAATCTAGCGTGGGAACGCCCTGTCCCCGGTGACGGACCCCTCGATTTTGAAATCACCCGCCTGAACCGGGCACGGAGCGGACATGAGGGCAAGGCACGTTAGTGCCAAAGCACACCAATTCAGCGGTGTATTTGCCCGTCCTCGCATGTTCTCCGCATCTCCCGAGTCCATCCGTGGCGCAAAAACCGGGAATTCGGTTCCCGGCCCAGTGGCCGCTGCTCAGTCGGTTCGCGATACGACATTCCGCGTGTCGTCATCGAACGGAACCCACACTATGCCCGAGGTGCCGTTGAGTTCAAACAGCTTTTGCAACTTTCACCCGAGATTCCGCTGGTGCTGGTCCGGCTACGGGTGTCTATCGGATTCGACGCAAAGCGCGCTGCGTAAAGTCTTTGGAACTGTACCGAACCGAAAAATCTCGGCTGCTCCAGGTCATGACAGTCGATTTTCCCGTTCGCAGATTTGTCATCGTGAGAGCGTCCGCCAGCCAGAAGCGGCCCTCATAGCGACGATAGTTCCGGGCCGTCAGTGTCTTGAGATGCGTTCCGGCACGGTTGTAGAAATCGGTCCGGTAGAGACGGTACTCGTTGACGTCCATCCAAACGGTTTGGCTTGAATATCCTGACGACTTGTCGCGAGGAAAACGCCGCAATTACGTGACACTTGAGCTTCGCCTGACCCGGACAGGCTTCGTCCCGCAACCATTTGTAGGTGAAGCGGTCGACCGGCGGGCTGGCCAGATCTTCGTAGCTGAATTCACTTCCGGCAAAGGCGCTGGTGCGACCGCCGGAGGAAATCCTTTGACCCGCTTGAGTTCCGGAAGGTAGATCCATTGATTGCTGCTGCGACCGCGGCGGGTTTGGGTAAGGACCGCGGTACCGGCAATGTCGCGCGGCTGTTCGAACACGATAATATAGCGGTCGGTTCCGTCGCCCATCTCAAGTGACTTTGTCCGAAACCGACGAACGCTGCGGACACCCCGCTTGTCGCGCAGTTTCATTTCGCCGACCGACTCGACCGAGCCGTAACCCTGTCCCCGTTGGCTTGCCGTTTTGGCGATCCGCAGGCCTTTTTCCTCCGGCGTTTCCGCATTGGCAAGCTGGGGGAATCCAATTCCAAATATCAACAAGGCTACGCATACTCTGATCATGGTTTTTTATCCGCAAATCGAAGCAACAGAGAAGGAAGGAAAAACAGATCGGCGATCAATGCAACGGCTATCGTGATTGCCGACATCATTCCGGCCTGGCTTGAAACAGCGAAACCGGACATTGCCAAAACCGAAAAGCCCAGAAACAGGGTCGCCGAGGTGATGATGAGGGCAGGGCCGACCAGTTCGAACGTCGCTCGGATCGCCTCCTGGGGCGCCAGGCCCTGTTCGCGGCGCGCGCGAGCAAATTTGGTCAGGAAGTGAACCGTGTCGTCAACGACAATGCCCAGCGTCATGGCGCCGACGACCGATACCGCGAGATTGACGTCGCCTCCGAAATACCCCCAAAGTCCGAACGCCGCCGCCGCAGGGATCAGGTTTGGCACGAGGCTCAAAAGGCCGATGCGGATATCCCGGAGATAGATCAGCATGACGGCCGAAAGAAGTAGCAGTGCGAAAAGCGTGCCGCGCAGCATAGCGCGAATGTTTCGCTCGGTGACATATGCATAGGCCACAGACATTCCGGCCGCTTGCGTTACCATGTCAGGGGCGTTTTCGCGGAGCCACGCTTCGCTGGTCTCGACCAGTCTTCTGATGTCGGTTGAGCTTGCCTTGGAGAGCTGAACGGTGACCAGTGTTTTCGACCGATCCACATCGATGGTGTTGCCGAGGTCGAAGCCGGGCGGCAGCGAAAGCTCCAGAAAAACCAGATACTGAGCTGCAAGCTCGCGGGATTCCGGAAGCCGTTCGAAATCCGGGTCGTCCCCGTTCAACGTTCGATTGACCTGCTTGAGCGATCGCGACAACGCATGCACCCCGGATACCTTGTCCTGTCCTTCGAGCCAGTCGGCAAAGGCATCCATGCGTTCGAGGAAGTCAGGTCTGGTCACGCCCTGTGATTCACCGGAGGGAAGCGAGAATTGAACGACATGCAGACCGGCAAGCCGGTTTTCCATGAAGTCGGTATCGCGGCGAAAGGCGAAACTTTCATCGAAGTAGTCGACGTAGTTGTCGTCGATTCGCAACTGAGTGATTCCAAGGGCCGCCAAGGGGATCGCCACCAGGAAGATTGCGGTCAACCAACGACGCTTGTCGATGGCAAAGTCGGCCATCCTTCGCAAGGGGACTCGGCCGTTGCGCTGCGTGGGAATTCGCTGTTTCGGCAACAGGAACAACAGTGCAGGCAGAAACGAAACGCTCAGGAAAAAGGCGGCGATCGCGCCGATGGCGACTATGGTGCCCAATTCCCGCAATGGCGGGGATTCGCTGAAGTTGAGTGACAGGAAGCCGATGGCGGTCGTCAGGCTCGTGATAGCGATTGGCGCAAAATTGACCTGCAGTCCTGTTGCGACGGCTTTATGCAATGATCTGCCACGCTGGCGGTAATGGGTCACGCTGGTCAGCAAATGAATGCAATCGGCAATCGCCAGGGTCATGATGATCACCGGCGCGCCGGATGTGGCCGCGTTTACCGAAAACCCGAGAAAGCCGCCCAGGCCCATTGCGATCGCCGTCGAGAGGCAAACGACGATGAGTGTGGCCACTGTTGCCACGACTGATCGCAGGGTCAAAAGAAGCGTCACAGTGACGACAACCAGCATCAGCGGCACAAGGGTCTGCGAGTCGCGACGCGCCGCTTCGGCAAATGCCATGTCGCCCATGATGCCGCCCGAAAGGCGAACCGTTGTTTGCGGGAATTGCGCCATCATGCGGTCGGCGATTTCCCGCGCCGCCGCGGCTATTTCCAGGATGGCATTGCTTCTGGCGACATCAGGAACCTGCACCAGGACGGTCGCCAATGCGACTTGAGCATCCTCAGATATATTTCGGCCAGCCAAAGATTCGTCGGACAGAACCCGATCGCGCAGCTCCGCCAACTGCTGATCGTTCAGCTCCTGAGGGTCCTCATACAGATCTTCGATGGAAATGTCGTCGCCGGCAACGGTGCTGAACTGGCTGTTGGCGAGCGAACTGACCTGAAAGGCATGCGGGAGCGTCCACGCCAACTCGGTAAGTTGCTGAAGCAAGGACAGGGCGTCTCGGTCGAAGACCGTTCCATTCCCAGGTACAATTATGAATTGTACCGAATTGGCGGCGCTGTAGGTCTTCTCGATCTGTTCCAGCGCCTGTCTATGGGGATTTTCACTTCCCAGAAAGACCCGGCTGTCGGGATTGTAGGTCAAGGTCAACAGCCCGCTGCCGGCGGTAACGCAGACGATCAGGGTCAACAGGATGGCCCATACCCGGTGGGTGATGACGGAACGAGCAAATTTGCCGCTGAAGGCGTCGACCTGACTATCGGATCCGATTTCGACGGTCATCGCGAACGTCTGGAGCTCCCCGTAGTGGACCCTTGTTCGTGCCGGGCCGTCAAGTTGGCTTCACGCTGATTTTAGTTTGCCGCTGTAAGCTACCTAAACCCACGATCCACCTTATGTCACTCCCTAGTGTCCTGTTTACGGATTTGAAGTTCCTTCAGGAGGTCACTGAAATAGCCATGGGAACTTCAAATCCACCACACCAGGAACAACTCATCCCGAAGCCGGTACAGCCGCCAGCGCGACAATATGGCCGTTGACGATATATCTGACAGGCACTTCCCGACCATAGTTGGTCAAGGCACGTTTTTCGCCAAGATGCACGCGCACCTCATGCGGCTCCAGGAACCGTTGGTCCATGGGATGCACGGCTTTGTAGACCGCCTCCTTCAGTGAAAACAGGATACGGACGGCCATTGGATCGTGGCCGGTTTCCGACAGTTCCTCCGGGGAAGCGATCGTATCGAGCAATTCCTCCTCCAAGGGCTCGGCGGGTTCGACATCGATACCGATCCCCAGCCATGTTCGGCGCGTCGTCAAGGCGGCAACCGCAAGGTTGCGACAGTGGGAAAGCGAGCCAACGAAGCCGCGAGGCCAGATTGGGGGATTTCCTTGTCGTCGAGGCAGCGACCAGTCCGGGTGGCCGACTTCGTCGAGCAGGGTCCGTGCTGCTATTCTGGCTGCAGCGGCCTGCCGGCGGACAGACGGCACACACCCGGCCAGTGAAGCGTGTTCGTCAATGGTAAGTTGCTTCTCGCATTCCGGCGAAACGTGACAAAAGGCGATGTCGATACCGGGCATCAAAGTCGGATTGAGCCGATTGATTTTTGTGTCTCCGATGCGGTGGGTGTCACGCATTTGTGAAGGACTAGCAGCGCAATGGTGGGCGAACAAGCACCAGCAGATCAGGAGTCTTGGATTGGGCCTACAACCCCCTTCATTGACACCGGACGGCAAATCGTGTGGCTTTAGCCGCAGAATGCGGGAACACAGATGATCGGTCACGACCGATGGAGGACATCGTGAAAGGCATATTCAGGCAAGGACTGACCACTGTTGCAGCGCTGTTGCTATGCGGCACGGCATGGGCGCAATCGGACACCGTCGAAGCCATCATACAGGCGGACGACGACAGCCAGCAGGTGGAACACCAGGAAGATTTCGACAGCGACCTCTGGCAGCAGGCGATGCGCGATCGGATCGACCGCATGAGCCAGCGGACCGAAGCTGAGAAGGCGCGTGCCGAACACATTCTGGCCTGGTACGAACAGCGCGATTTCGAGCCGTTATGGTTGGCGTACGGGGAACCGACCAAGGCGTCCGAGGAAGCGATCTTCGTATTGCTGCGGGCTGACAAGGACGGCCTCGATCCTGCGGATTACAACGCCGACATCATGTTCCCGAAACTTGATCAGGGCGGCGATGCGGGCCTGGCGGATTTCGAAGTCTCGCTGTCGGAGACTGTGACGCGCTATGGCCAGCATTTGCGCAGCGGCCGAGTGGAACCCAACGCGATCAACCGCGAGCTGGTGCTTTATCCGGAGAACATATCGGCCAATCGTATTCTCCAGCATCTGTCGGAATCCGACAATCTGACCGAAACATTGCGGGACTTTTCTCCCAACACGGCGCGCTACGACCGGATGAGGGATCTTCTGCAGAAACTGTTCGTGGCGCAGGCCCGAGGCGGTTGGACGCCGATTCCGGAAGGGCCGGTGCTCAAACCAGGCATGACGGACGAACGTGTGCCACTGTTGCGCAAACGACTGATCGAATCGAAAGATCTCGAACCTGACGCCCATGAGGGCGACGTTTATGACGGCAGCCTGGTGCGGGCGCTTCAGTATTTCCAGTTCCGCATGGGGTTGGAGACCGACGGAGTCATCGGTCCGGCGACGCTCGGGCAACTCAACATCACGGTTGAAGATCGCATCCGCAGCGTCCGGCTCAACCTCGAGAGGCGGCGCTGGATGCAGGCGGATTTCGGCGATCCCTATGTGTTCGTCAACCTGGCGGACCAGGTCGTCAAGGTCGTGCACAATGAAAAGACGGTGCACGCGGCCGTCACCCAGGTCGGCAAGCCCTATCATCGCACGCCGGTCTTTACCGACGAGATGGAATATCTGGACTTCAATCCGTATTGGAACGTCCCATATTCCATCGCCACCAAGGAATATCTGCCGAAGCTGAGGAGCAATCCGTATGCGCTGCAGTCCCAAAACATTCGGGTGCTGAGGAACGGCAGTGTGGTGGACCCGGGGCGGATCCCTTGGAGCAGCTATTCAAGATCGCATTTTCCAGTACGCCTGCGTCAGGATCCGGGACCGAGAAACGCGCTTGGGCGGGTCAAGTTCATGTTCCCGAACAAGTTCAATATCTACATCCACGACACGCCGTCGAAATCGAACTTCGACCGTGCGTCACGGTATTTCAGCCACGGCTGTATTCGCGTCGAGGATCCGCTCAAAATGGCTGAGACGATCCTCGGTCTGCAGGGCGTGACGCGAGCTGAAATCGATTCAATCACCGCCTCGGGCAAGCGCAAGGTGATCAAGCTGGACGCCCCGATCCCGGTACATGTCGTTTATCTCACGGCCTGGGTCAACAAGGACGGCTCGATCCACTACCGCCGCGATGTCTACGGGCGCGACGAAATCCTCGCCGAAGCATTGGTGGCTGACAGCTAACTGTCCAATCCGCAATGGCGCAGGAACAGCGCCGTCACCTCTTTGATCAGCCGGTCTTCGTCGATCGGCTCATCATCCGCAAGGTCGAGCATGAAACGGACCTGCGCTTCATAGTCGGCGAAGTGCTGGGTCACCGCCCACATCTCCATCTGAAAGAGGTAGGGGTCGACCGGCCTGATTTTGCCGTCAGCGACCCAGGAGCGGATGATCACGGCGGCTTTTTCAACCGCTTCCCGTGAAGCCGACCAGTGTCGGCGCAACATCGGGGCTCCGCGCGCCACTTCGTTGGCAAACAGCCGGCATACCTCGGGTTCGGCCAGGGCATGGCGGATCTTGATGGCGATATAATCGGAAATCACCGTTTTCGGATCGTCCGACTGCGACGACAGGAAAAACAGGTTGCTCCACTTGTCGATGATGTAGAGCAACGTCTCTTCGTAAAGCTCCTCCTTTGAGGATATGTAGTAGTGTAGCTGCGGCTTGGAGAGACCGGCCCGACGCGCGATGGCCTGGGTTGACGCACCGACCATGCCGTTGGCAGAGAATTCCTCGATGGCGGCCTCACGAATGGCCTCCCGGATTTTTTGGCGTCGATCCAGGACCTTTTCCCGAGAACTCATTTGGCCTCCGGTAGCCAGGCCGTGGCTTCGACCTCGATGAGAATGTCATCGCTCGGCATCATGGCGCTGACCTCGACGACGGTCGAAACAGGCGCTTCGTCGGGATAGAACAGCGCCCGGACCCGGTTGTAGTCAGGGAAATCACGCAGATCCTTGAAATACTGCACCAGTTTGAAGACGTCGCTAATCTGACCGCCTTCGGCCTCGATCATCGATCGGATACGGTCGAGCACGTACCAGCTCTGGGCCTTGATGGGGCCCTCCTTGGCGTCCACCGAAAACTCGCCGGTCTCGCCGAGTTCCGCCCGGGCGTGGTCCGGCAGGTCCTCGTAGCCCTGTACAACGATCCTGCGGTCCGGATCGACCGCGATGACGCCGGACATGAATATGAAATCTCCGCGCCGCTTGTAAGCGGCGTATCGGGCCAGCGGTTTGGCGATTTCCCCCGACATCCTCCCCCCTATATTTTCATCAAGGCGGTCTCGACCTTCTTCAGAAAGCGTGCGCGATCCGCATCCGTGCTGTGGTTCATATCATGCAGTTGCAGCCAGCGCATGCGGCATCGAACGTTGAACAAGACCCGTTGACCGCGCATGAACAGGCTGCGGCCAGGATCTCGGATCAACCGAAGCCACCACCAGGGTGAGCCCGAGGTGGTGATGCCGACAAAGAGGCGAATGTTCTGCAAGTGCCCCACGGCGCGCTTTTTCTTGCCCGGCGCCACGTCAAAGGCGACGCCAGGGAGCCAGACTCGTTCGAGCCAACCCTTCAGCATGGCCGGAGGTCCATACATCCAGGTCGGATAGATCAGCACCAGGGCTTCGGCCCATTGCAGCGCCTCGACGTGGTCCTGCAGGGTGGCAATGTTCTTGTCGGTGTCGCTTAGATAACTCAGCCACTCCTCGCGGCTCAGCACCGGGTCGAAACCGTCCCGGTAGAGGTCGAACGCGCGGATTTCGTGACCGCGCGCCGATAGCGTCTGTTTAGCGCAGGCGAACAGGGCCGCGCCGTAGCTCTCCTCGTAAGGATGACAGAATACGATGAGGAACCGCACGGCCCGTTGCCTCAGTTGCCTTTGAGTTTCTTGGCGATGTCGAGCCCATGGCCCTTGTTGACGAACTGGTCTGTCGCGACCTTCGATACGTCAACCGAACCTTCCTCGAGGATGCCCGAAGCAACGGCGAGATCGTAAAAGGCCTGGATACGCTCGGGGCTCATGGCACCGATACCCATCGTCTGAGCGTCGCCCACATCGATGATGCCGAGCTTCTCGAACTGGGCCATTTCCTTGTCGAGCTTCTCCTTCGTCATTTCAGGATTGTCTTTCATGATCAGCTCATAGGCAGCCGTGCGGTCGCCATAAAGGAAGTTGTACCAGCCCTCGATCGAGGCATTGATGAAGCGCTGGACGAGATCCGGATTGTTTTCAACCATCTCGGTGCGGGCTTCGATCGTGGTCGAATAGGTGTTCCAGCCCTGGTCTGCGAGCAGATAGGCGGTGGGTTTCGCGCCCTCGGCGGCGGCATAGATGGGTTCCGCGGTGCCGTAACCCTGCTGCACCATTTTGTCGTCGGAGAGGAACTGCGCCAGGTTGTAGCCGTAGGGCTTGAGCTGCTCGTCCTTGAAGCCATGCGACGATACCAGCCATTTCCAGAAACTGAACTGGCCGTCCTTGGAAATCAGGATCGTCGGTGCGGAGGTCAGGTCCGCGAAGTTCGAGTAGGACCCGTCATGGGCCATCAACACCTGCGGATCCTTCTGGAAGATGGCGGCGACGACCGTGGTCGGGATTTCGTTGCGCACATTGTCGAAGGACAGCAGCAGATTGCCTGCCATCAGAAGTCGAGCCGCCCGGCGGGCAGCATCGGCCGGTTGTTGACCTGAGGTCCACCCATGCGGATCTCGACGTCGAGACCGTATTTCTCGTAGGTGCCATCGGCCACGGCCTGGTAGAAACCACCGTGACCGCCCTGGGCGAGCCAGTTGGTGCCGAACACCACCTTGTCGGCGGCCGCTGCAAGGCCGGTGCTGGCCGCCAGAACGGCGGCGACTGTTGCCATTTTCAGCAGAGTTTTCATGCTCAGTCTCCTCTTTGTTCCCGTCATGTTTCTTGGTCAGTCTTGAACAGCCATGTCGGCTGTCCATCCCCCGGTTTTGCCGGGATTCATCAGGCCGTAGGGGTCGGCCAATTTCTTGAATTCAATCTGTGCGGTGTCGATCTCCTTCATGCCGCCATCTTCGATAGTGACGACGTGGGGGTCGTAGATGGTGCAGCCGTCCGTCTGCTCGAGCTCATCGATCAGGGCGTACATCGCGTCGCGGCCGCGAAAGCGCACCAGCGGCAGTGCGAAGATCTGCACATCACCGTCCATGCGCGCCATTTCGTGGTGCCAGTAGATCTCATCGCCATAACGAGCCATCTGTTTCATCACCAGATCCGGATCGAAGGGGCGCGGATAGGCGACCTGCAGATAAGTCCAGCTCTTGTCGACTTTCAGTGCCTGCAGCGTGGTGTGGTTCCAGCCGCATTCATAGGCGGGTTGCAGACCCTCGGCGCGCAGCTGCGGTTTTTCCTTGGCGAATGAAACGCGGCCGCCGAAGTCCGTGGCCAGTGCTTCGAATTTCGCCATTTCCGCCGGCGCGACCATGGCGAAAACGGCGTCGCTGTCGTCGGGAAACAGGTCACCGAACTTGGTGTAGTAGGGTGCAAAGCGCCGCTCCACGGTGGTCAGCAAATAGCAGTCGAGACCGCTGTCCTGGGCATGCATGGCAAACCGCAGGGCAGTGTCATAGCCGTCGAACAGCGCCGCGGTGTGGATCCAGTCGGTCGCGCCAGTCAGTCCAAGCTCCAGTTCCAGAATGATGCCGTTGGTTCCGTAGGCGTGATGGACCTTTTGGATATCGTCGCCCTCGAGTTCGATGATTCTGGGCTCGGGTTCGAGGGTCATGACGGTGGTGCTTATGACATTGCCCGGATCGCGCAGCATGCCGTGGCGCAGCGAACCGATGCCGCCGGAGCCGCCCGACAGAAATCCGCCTATCGTGGCGATACGGCGGGTCGACGGATACATGAGCAATTGCTGGCCGGTTTCGGCACAGGCGTCGTCGAGCGCGGCGATACGCGCGCCGGCTTCCACACGAACGCTGCCCTGCTTGATCTCGATGACGCGGTTGAGCTTGGTGACATCAAGCACGATGCCGCCTTCAAGTGGCACGCACTGGCCATAGTTGCCCGTACCGCCACCGCGCACCGTCACCGGGATACGGTGGCGCGCCGCTGCTGAGGCGACGATGCGCACCTCGTCCTGGGTCTTTGGCATGACCAGCAGGTCGCCTGTCTTGTACTTCAACAATTCATCGAGGATCGGGCTGTACCAGAAATAGTCGCCGGAGCGCGTCTTGACCGTGCGCTCGTCGTCAATCACCGACACGCCGTCGATCTCGTTTCGGAATGCCTGCCAATCGATTTCGCGCTGCGCCGTGGCCACGTCGTTCATGGTCAGTCCTTTCCCTGGGATTCGATCGGCACGCCCGCGCGCCACACCTGGCGCAGGACATTGGTGCGAGACAGCAGGTCACGGAGGTCTGCGGCCTGAAAATGAATGAAATCAGCTTTTGAGCCAGCACCAATGCCACCCGTGGTACCACCGCACCAGCGTGCCGGGATGTCGGTGATGGCGTCGAGCCAGTCCTGCGGTTCGAGGTGGGCCTTGAACACACCGAGCCGGAAAACATCGAACAGATCGTAGTCGCCATACGGGTAGAAAACGTCGGCAACGTTGTCAGAGGCGAGCATCACGTGCATGCCGGCGGCGCGAGCCTCCTTGATCGGAGCCAGGCCGCGCAGCCGCGGTGTGCGCTCGGTGGAACGGTCCTGGAGATGGCTATTGGTCGTTGGCAGGGCGACGAGACCGACTCCGGCATGCGCCGCCCGCTCAAGTACTCTGGCCACGGATTCCTCATCCTGAACGGACAGCGAGCAGGCATGGCCGCACAGGACCTGCCGATCTGCGCCGATCCGTTCTGCTGCGGATACGATCAGCTCGAATCCGCGCGCCTCGTCATCGAGCCCCTCGTCGACGTGAAAATCGAGGGGAGCTCATATCGGTGGGCCAGTTCGAAACTGTGGTCTATCTTTTTGTCGAGGGCGTCGTTGCGGTAGGCGAATGCGCCGAGGACGCCGCTGTCGGAGGACACCTTTTGTGCAACATTGTTTCCGGCCTCGTAGAGCAGATCGATGGGGGTCAGGCCGACCAACTGAAGTTCGATACGTCCGCGCCAGTCCTGCCGCAATT
>CAVLYW010000119.1:0-42311 GCA_963675345.1 Trididemnum clinides
GCCCGTACAGAATCGGGCCGCGATTGAGCAGAAACGAAACCCGATGCGCGGTCTGAGTTGTTCCGTATAGCGAAAACTTTCCATAACCGTGGCGGTCTTTGCCCCCGGTCCAGTTCCAACACCCGCCCGGTTCTTTCCGGACATGTTCCATGAATCGCGATTCGATAGACTTGATTTTTTTGCCCTTCATGGTAGAAAGAGTTGCGCAATTTTGCGCGATTGTCAACATCGAAGGGAAAGAAAATGAACGACTTTCTAAAAGGCATGTTCGGAACCGTATGGGTGATCGCCGTGGTTTCATTCGCCGTTGCCGCCACAGTTTCAGACCCGCGCTACTGGTGGATGGTCACAGTGCTGGTGACACCCGCCGTCGGCCTTTTCATTGTTCGCCTGATTATGGGTGGGCGCGGTGTTTAATCTGGTAGCCGGAATCACCGGCATTCTCTGGATCACCGGATTGATTTTTGCCGTCATAAACGCTATCGAGCATTCCCCTGATTGGTGGCCGCGCGCTATTCTGATGATGGCGATTACGGTCGCCGCCCTGTGGATCTGGGTCATGGCGCGGCGATGAGTGAAAAACTGAAGGCGGCAAAGAAGGCCAAAAAAGATGAGTTCTATACCCAGCTTGCGGATATCGAGAAAGAGCTCGGGCACTACAAAAATCATTTCAAGGGCAAGACCGTCTATTGCAACTGTGATGACCCGCGGCGCTCTAATTTTGTTCGGTACTTTCGCGACAATTTCACCGCCCTAGGTCTCAAAAAATTATTTGCAACCTGCTACGGGCGGGCGGGTGATCTGTTATCAAATAAGACGACGCCCGCGCTCAAACTCGAATACACGGGCAGCGGGGAGGTCATTGAACCCCTGAACGGCGACGGCGATTTCCGTAGCCCCGAATGTATCGACATTCTCAAACAAGCGAATATCGTGGTGACTAACCCGCCGTTCTCACTGTTCCGGCCTTACGTGGCGCAACTCATGGAATACGGCAAGAAGTTTTTGATTATCGGGAATATGAATGCGGTCACCTACAAGGAGATTTTCCCGCTGATCAAGGAAAATAAATTGTGGTGCGGGCCCAGCATTAAGAGCGGGGATCGGACTTTTGGAGTTCCAGATCACTATCCACTTGATGCTGCGACAGTGTGGATTGATGAAAATGGGAAAAAATTTATCAAGGTCAAAAGTGTCCGCTGGTTCACCAATCTCGACCATGACAAGCGGCATGAGGAATTGATCTTGGACCGTACCTACACACCGGAGGATTATCCTACTTACGACAACTATGACGCCATTGAAGTCAGCAAGACCAAAAACATTCCGATAGATTACGCCGGTGTCATGGGTGTACCGATTTCGTTTCTCGACAAGTATAACCCGGATCAGTTTAAGATTCTCGGATATTGTTCTGAATGGTATGGCGCCGCTGAAAAAAAATACGAAGAACATATTCAGGTTTCGCCTGGCGGCGGGCAAAAAAAAACTACAAGACTTAACGCAACGGCTGTGATTGAAATAAAAAATCCGATTGAAAAAACCTACTATATTTCTAACTGCTGTTTGTACCGAGGAACGTATGCGCGGATACTTATCCGCAACAAGGCACTCCAATGAAGATTAATCAGGCCGGCCTCGACATTATTAAACAGTTCGAGGGCTTTTCGGCAACCCCGTATTTGTGCCCGGCCGGTTACCCCACAATCGGCTACGGTTCCATATGGGACCTGGAGGGCAACCGGCTGACGATAGATTCCCCTGAAGTGACCGAGGCCGAGGCCGATACCCTGCTTGCCCGGGAATGCCGTCACGCTGAACGGACGGTCACTCGACTGGTGCGGGTGCCGCTGAACGGAAACCAGTTCAGCGCTCTAGTTTCGTTCACGTACAATCTGGGAAGCGGTAACCTGCAATCGAGCACGCTTCGCATGAAGCTGAACCGGGGTGATTACGCAGGTGCGGCGGACGAGTTTCCGAAATGGCGCAGGGCTGGCGGGCGGATACTCAAGGGCCTTGTTAGAAGGCGGGCAGCTGAACAGGCGTTGTTTAAAAAAGAACCCTCGCCGTAGCGAGGGTCAAGGTTCCACAGGGAGAAAGGTAAAAATTAACAGAAATGCTTTTTTAATTCAACAAAAACTTCTTCTAACATTTCGTTGTATTCTTTTTCTTGAAACATTGCTGGAAGCGGTTCGGAATATTCTTCAACCTGATTCATAAGAGCTTCGTTCAGGACTTCTTCAATATTTTCTTTATCGGTCAAGTCCAAAAGAGCAACCGAGCGGCGGGTTATTTCATACAAGTCTTCGGCATAGGGTCTTTGTTCAAATTTCAATTCGTAAAACATTTTTCACTCCAGTTTGATGCGGGGCCATTTCCCGGCTGATAGAAACACTATAATACGAGGTGTTGTTTTTGTCAACAAAAAACACACCTTTTTTCGCATTAAACTGCTTGACATGGAAAGCACTTTAATATATAAACAACAGAATCAGTGAAATGGTTTCGCTGAACATGATGGAGAAGATTGATGAACAAGTACGAATTTTATAAAGAAGTAACGACCCCTGATCATATAACAGAAGATGCCGCTGTTCTTCTAGCTGCCGAAGCTTACGAATCAGGGTTGTTTAAAAGCAATGGAAGGCCTTTAACGAAACACCAGTTGAAGTGCATGATTCAAGAAGATTGGACGATGCCGCAGTATGTAAAAGTCTCAATGGAAAAAAATTGGACGCAAGACATTCTTCCTGATGATGTAAGAACAGCTGTAAAAGTTGCCGCATTACGATACCAATAATTGCCTTTATCTGTAAACTGAACCCCGCCCTTGAGCGGGGTTTTTTTTCGTGCACTGCACTTCATCACTGTTTATAATCTGGAGTATGGCGGTTATCGACAATCTCTTCGTTCGGCTAGGCTGGAAGTATGATCCGAGAGGATTAAAGAAATTCCAGAACGGGATTGAGCGCGTTCGTGGCCGGCTTGACGGAATGAGGAATGCCCTCGCTGTTCCAGGCGCGGCCCTGACTGCGGGCCTTGGAATCATCGGCAAAAACATATACGACTTTGAGAAATCCATGCGGGTGCTTCAGGCTACGAGTCAAGCAACGGGTAAAGACTTTGAAGCAATGCGAAAGCAGGCTCGTGAGCTTGGAGCAACGACAGAGTTTTCGGCGACCGACGCCGCCAACGCTCAGGTCCTTCTTGCTCAAGCAGGTTTTAAAACTAATCAGATTTTGAAAGCGACGCCGACCATTCTGAACCTTGCAAGTGCAGGACAATTGAGTATGGCCGAGGCTTCAGAATTAGCCGCCAACCAGATCAACGCCTTCGGACTGGATGTTTCAGAGGTTAGAAGGGTTGCCGATGTTATGGCGGAGGCGGCCCGTTCTGCTAACACGACCGTGAAACAATTAGGACCTGCGTTCAGACAGGTAGCACCGCTTGCCGCTAAACTAGGATTAAATATCGAAAGAACGGCGTCGATGATAGCGGTCCTTCGTAACAACGGTCTCAAGGCTGAACAAGCAGGCACAGCACTGAGGGCGATTTTTTCACGGCTACAGAAGCCGACCACAGATGCCGCCAACGCCATGAGAGAATTAGGGCTGGACTCCGAAGAGATTTTTGCCCTCGCTCAAGCCGGAAAGGTTGAAGCGGTATTCAGGAAATTAGGCAAAGCGGGATTAACAACAGCGGGAGCTATTAGAATATTCGGGGAGGAAGCGGGCGTCGGTGCTATTATCATGACGGAGCAAATTGCGAAGACCGAGGCCCTAACTGAAAAGTTTGGTGACGCCGCTGGAACAGCTGAAGAAATGTCTCGTATCCAGAATGAGGGGCTGGTCGGAGCCATAAGAAATGTCATAAGTCGGATTGTTGAAATGCAGTTAGCACTCGGCGATTCGGGGTTGACAAAGTACATTCAGATTGCCGCTAACTGGTTAGGGAAATTTGCAGACTGGTTTCGAACCTCACCAAGATGGTTGAAGAATTTCATCTCGATTTTACTCATTGCGGGCCCTGTTCTGCTTGGATTGGTCGGAACGATCGGGCTTTTGTCTGTTGCGCTTGGAGCTCTTGGCGTCACGCTTAATCTAGCATTCGGCTGGTGGCTGATTGGTATTCTTGCAGTCGTGGCGGCGGCGGTTTCACTGGTTACGTATTGGGATGAAATCGTTGCGTATTTTCAGTCGTTCAATGCAGAATTAAAAGACCTGATTGGTTTTAATTTTACCGATAACCCTCTCGTTAATAGCTTCAAGTTTTTCATCGGCCTTCTGTCTGACGCGTGGGAAATTTTAACAAACATCGGTGGATGGATTGCGAGTATCACAGGCGTTTCCGGTCTGTTCGATGACTGGTTCGGAGACCCTGAACGGGGATCAGCACTGGAGCGGTCTGGAGGCGAAGAACAAGGATTTTGGAGACGAGTCATATCAGGCGGGGATAAGCGCCTTGCCGGTGAAACACCAGCCCCGCCTTCCAATTCAACAGCGAACACAAACACCGACAACAGTGTTCAAGTAGGTGAAATTAAAGTCACGACACCAGCTACCGATGGAAGGAGCTTCGCCCGTGAAATGTTAGAGGGCTTGAGGTCCGAAAACCTGAACGCCGTTGATGCTTTTGATTCGGAAGTCGCCGCATGATATTCGATCCAGATTTCGCATTGTTTGCCTATCAACAACCGACGACCATAGCGGCCATTCCTGGAATCACGGGCTTCGTTTCAATCAATCACTCGATCGGTATGGGATCAACCGAATATCCTGTTGAAACAGGCTCAACACTAACCGACAACGCTGTCGCAAAACGGAAACGGTTGTCGTTGAGGGGATGGGTTGCGGACTTGACTTATTTGGAAGGGTCGAACCTTCCAGATCACTCAACGGCTGCCGATGTGTGGCAACGAATTCTTCAACTCTTTGAGCAACGAAACCTGATTGAAGTCGTTACGCGGCTCGGTGTTTATACGGATATGCTTATAACAAGCGCCGCCACGAAAGACGATGTAAACACCAGGCGGGGCCTTAGATTCAATCTGGAGGCTACGCAAATTTTAACCAGTCAATCGACTATAACCAGCCTCTCGGCCGGCATTGTGAACCCGAATGGCCCCGCCGCCCAAAGAACAGCAATCGTTGATGGTGGTCAAAGGTCTGCACCTCAATACACTGGGCGATAACGATGCAGCGGGTTCCTATCACTTCCGATCTACGGCAACGGTTCCAGACTACCCTTGGAGAAATTTCATATAACTTTGAAATATGGTGGCAGCCGTCCGATGAAAATTGGTACTTTTCGATTGATCAGATTCTATCAGGGGCCCGCATTGTTGAAGGCGGCGAATACCTCAAAAACAACTTGAGCTTTCCGGGTTTCCTATCGATTGAAGGCACAGGCCCGCTTAAAACAGACGCCTGGGAAACAACTCACGCGATGGTCTTTAACCCGTGACTCGTCTATTCCTCAGAAGGGTCGAAGTAACAATCGGTCTGGGAAACGAAGCCCTGATAATAGACCCGACAAACTTCATAACGTTCGATATTGATAGGACCGCTTCCGACACTCCCGCAACCGGTAAAGTCGAGATATATAACCTACGAGAAGATAACGAGACTAGAGTTCGGCGGCGTGGAATCAATCTACAATTAAGCGCTGGATATGAGGGACGCTTCGGGCTTTTATTTTCTGGCGATATCACGAAGGTTGACAGAGAGAGGGAGGGGCTGGACCGAAAGATTGTCGTGACAGTTGGCGGTGCCATTGAACAAAGAACAAGGGCGATATTCAGTTTTTCTTATGCGGGCACCACACCAGTTAAGCAAATCGTGAAGGATATCGCAAAAAGTTTTGACGGGTTGACTCTCGGACCGCTGGACTTAATCACTGACGCGGATGTTGAAGAAGATTACCAATACGACGGATTTGCGAGCCACGCCCTGAACGGCGTTTTGAACCCGCGCGGGCTCAGATGGTATGAAGATAACGGCAAAATTAGAATAGCGAAAAATCAAAGTGCCGCTCCAGACAGGCCTTCAGGGGTTGTCGTAATTAGTGAAAAAACAGGAATGATCGGCACGCCTACATTGACTGACGAGGGCGCAAAAATCGAAACCCTAATTGATCACAGACTTGAGCTGGAGGGCGTTGTTGAAGTTCAGTCTGAGATATTAAACGAAGGACCTAACGCTGTGAACCCTCGTGCACTTGAGACTATCGGTAATCATAAGATTATCGGGCTTCGTCATTCAGGTGATAACCGTGAAGGCGATTTCAAAACTGAATTAAACTTAAGGCGGTTTCAATGAGTAACCGAAACAGGGAGGCGAACGAATCCAGTCTCGTCTATACACTCAATTTTTCGTTCAGACAATTGATGAAAAATATCAATACCGCCACGCCTGGAATAGTCGAATCTTATCAACCAACAGTCAAAAGGGCTGTCGTCAGACCTGCGTTACGACTGGTAAAAACTGATGGGACTCAAATAGACCGCGCCCCGATTGCTAATGTTCCAGTGTTGCAGCCCTCGGCAGGCGGGTTCATGGTTAACTTGCCGATCACTCCAGGCGATGCCGTCATGTTGCTGTTCAGTCAACGAGGATTGGCCGCTTTCAAAAAGACCTATCAGAACAGCACACCTACGGCGTCGTCGTTCTTCTCGTCCACGGATGCTGTTGCGCTTCCAGGGTTCGGCGGGCTCAATGTGAGACCCGCTACTACTCAAGGGGTGTCGGTGCAGTCTGAGAATGGTGTTGATTTTGTTTCTGTTGAACGAGGGCGGGTTACAGTTAAAACACCTGGAGCGGTTTCAATTGATTGCGGTACACTGGATATTAAGGCGAGCGGGAATATTAATATCAGGGGTGCTCGGATCGGGCTAAACGATCCATAAGAAAAGGCCCCGAAAAGGGGCCTGATCTTTATGCAACTTGCGGGGTGAATTTTCGTCTGATCCATTTCGGGGCTGGCGTGTGATTCCAGTCGTAGTCTTCCTCGAAATTAAATTTGAGTTTGTGCTTCATTCTGAATTCTAAAAACTGCTTAAGCCCTTCAGGGTAGCGGGTCTGCGAAATCATAAACTTAATATCACGGGCGGCAATCGGCTTTCCCCAAAGCGTAAACAGTCTAGAATCAGCGGCAGCTTTTGCTATGTCATTCGTTTTCATTTTTTTCTCCAGTTGCGGGGATCATTCCCCTGGTTGAAGGGGGGCCTTCGGCCCCCCGGTTTTTAAACTCTATCTTGAGGAACAGGCTGCGGGTAAACTTCACAGGCTTGTTCGTAGGCTTCAACCATTTCAGCTCGGCTCATTTTGGGATAGCTTTTTTGAACAGGCTGCTGAGTGTAAGCGTCCAAGGCTCGGACAACTTCTTCTCTATATTTACTCGTCCACATTTTTTTCTCTCCATTCATTGTGTTTTGGGTTTTTACTTGTTGTTGATGATTATATATAGCACTCGGTGCTATATATGTCAACAGAAAAAAGCACTTTTTTGCATTTTTCTTTTGTTTAAAATCAATGACTTATCGGAAACATGAAAAAAAACTTTGACGCCACCGGTAAAAACTGCCATCATTTTATGTCTTTAACAACATAAGAATCGTGTTGAGTATAGAAGCGGCCTCGGCATCCAGTTTATCGATGTTGGTGATAATCTGATTCGGGCAACGCCGGGGGGCGGTGCCCGAAGTGTTCGGGTTCTTCACAGAAAGGTCGAAGGTGGTGGAGTCGATATCTGCCACGTTGACGGACCAGGATTTTTTGCTTGGTCTAAAGCCCGCCTGAAGCTCAAGGAAGTCTTTCAGGTCTTCGTCATTCAGCGGGTTGGTCTTTCCCAGGCTACGGCCTGGATCAAGTTGATAGTACCAAATAAGACGGGTCGGACCGTCGTTCTCAAAAAACAGAACGACGGTCCTGACGCCCGCTCCTTGAAAGGTGCCACTCGGCAAGTCTAGAATCGTGTAAAGGCGAAAGCCTTTCAGTAGTTTTTTTCTAAGTTCTATCGAGGCCCTATCCGTATTCGACAGAAAGGTGTTTTTGATGACGACCGCCGCCCGCCCGTTTTTCTTCAAGGCGGTCATGAAGTGCTGCAAAAAAAGAAATGAGGTCTCGCTGGTTTTGATCGGCCATGATTTTTGTGCCGCACTGGTTTCCTTTCCACCGAAGGGCGGGTTCGCCAAAATCACATCGTACCGATCATCTGGCGGGTCAATCAGGGTATTCGTCTGAACGATGTTAGGCGTATCAATACCGTGCAGGATCATGTTCATGATAGCGATAACATAAGGAAGCGATTTTTTTTCTCGGCCGTAAAAGGTCTTTTTCTTTTGCTTATTCCATCCAATTAATTTCGCTTCACGGTTCATGTATTGAGCGGCTTCACATAAGAACCCGCCTGAACCGCAAGCACCATCGTAAACAGTTTCACCAATGTGCGGATCAATCACGGCAAGAATGGATCGGATCAATGGGCGGGGCGTGTAATATTCTCCACCGTTTCTACCGGCGTTACCGGCTCGGTGTATTTTCTCTTCGTACAAAACAGATAATTCGTGTTTACTGTCGTCGGTAAAATCTAGTCGGTTAATCTGTTTAATAGCCGCCTTTATGTTTTCGCCAGATTCAAACTTGTTCTGAACACCCGAAAAGACTATACCGATAAAGCGCTCAATTGTATCTGGCGGGCTATCCTGAAAGCCCTGAAGATACGAAAAAAGATCGTCGTTCACATATTCAATCAGGTCGGTCCGCTTAGTCCAGTTTGACCACTGATGCTCGTTATTAATTGCGGCGTGATTGTCTAGGTATTTGAGGAACAGCAACCACGATGATTGTTCGATGAAGTCCAGTTCAGTCGTGCAGCCGGGTTCCTGTCGAAGAATGTTATCGAGATTATTGAAAATCGCTTTTGTCATTTCGTCCCCTTCAATTTAAAACCTGCGGCGGTTGACTCAATTGGACTTGTTTAACGCTTCGGGGAGCCGCTTCATTGAGTCTGTTTCTTTTTAAGGAGATGCACCTGACGCCGCCGCTCGCCTTGCGGATTTTACCCCTAACTTCTCGGATCAATTGCCATTTGTCCCGTGTCCTGTTTAAACTGTGTTACGATTCCATTCCATCCAAGAGCGGCAGTTTTATTCGCATTTAACTCCGCCCTGGATTCCAGATTGAGTTTGGTTCTAATCCAGTGAGCGGCTTCATTCTCATCGTTAGAATCAGTCCATTGTTGAAACTGTCTGTCGTTGCAAAGAATGGCCGCTTGCTGCGTCGGTTTTAAATCGTAAAACCTTCTGTGTTTGGCGGGTTTTTCTGTCGTTGCCAGCCTCGCAACTGCGACAGATATTTCTGCGGCAGGTTGAGGAAACCCGAACAAACGAACCACTTCCTCGCCCTGTTCAATCGGCACCTCGATAATTAACTGTACCACGCTTCTGGTTTTTACTGTTTTTAAATCGGCAAAAGTGCCTTGGATTACAGCGTCGGTCATAACCATTTTGCTCCTCGTAAAATCTCTTTTCCTTGTTCTTCATCGCCAGATATATCGTAAAGAATTGACGCCAACTCAAGCGGGTCTAATCCTGCGGCTTTCCAGAATGAAGGTTCACCGATTTGATGTTGTTCGGCGTGACACTGATAGCAAAGCGGAACGGTTCTGTCGTCAGAAGGTTTCAGACTGATCCCGCCCTTTCCAATTCGCCCACCGAAACGAACATGAGCAGCGGCCACATAGGGCGGGCCTGATCCACAAACAGCGCAAGGAAGCTGCCGAATGTATTTAAGGTGTTTTTGACTTCTAATCATTTTAAAACGGTACCTCGTTTTCGGACTCGTCTAGTGAATCGGGTTCATCGGCCAGCGACTGATCATGTTTATCTTTCTTGGAATCCAGCATGACCAGCCGCCCGCCGTATCGAGGAAGAACAACCTCTGTGGTGTATCGCTCGACGCCGGAAGAATCCGACCACTTCCGAGTTTTTAATTCTCCTTCCAGATAGACCTTGGAACCCTTCGATAGGTACCGGCCTGCGATATCGGCAAGCCGGTCATCGAAGATCACGACCCGATGCCATTCAGTGCGCTCAAGGGTTTCCTTAGTATGGCGGTCTTTCCATTTCACAGATGTCGCTACGGACAGATTAACGATCTGATCACCAGATTGAGTCCGACGGATATCGGGGGCTTTACCGAGGTTCCCGATTAACATAACTTTATTTAAACTACTCATGCGGCTTCCAGTTCTGTTCTGCGTGTTTTTGTTTTCGTCTCAATTCCTTTGAGGATAGCGGGGTCGTCTTTCCTCAATTTCGCTAATGGCGCGGCGTGTGATCGGATCAACTCATTCACTGTATCAACGGTCTGGGCGGCTTCTAGTTCGGCCATTAAACTTGTCGCAAAAATCATCCAGTCTGATTCACCGCCTATCTCTGGAACCTTGATAGTTTTTACTTCGGGTCGCTTTCGTTGAACCTTCTGAACCTCAACAGCACTTGCCTGGGCGGCATTTGCATCGTCGTCTTCATCGGCGCTTATTCCACAAATTGACGCCATTGAATATCGGCGTGCATAGGTCAATGCTGAACCAAAGTCTTGCGGCTTTACCCCGCCCCATATAACAGGACAGGTTGAGTTAATTTCCTCGGAACCCTTTAACAACCTCGTGACTACTGTCGTTCCGTGTTCACTGGATTCAATCGCCTGGATTAAGGCGATTCCTTCAGCGGCTAAACAAGGAATGACCGCGTTTCTTATTGAAGCGAGGTCGGCATATCTAGAATTGAAGTGCGGGTTAATTTTGTTTAACGCCGCGTTGCTCATTTTCGATTGTGCTTTTGCCAAAGCGGCAACCAGATCAGTCATTGTCTTTTCCTTCCTTGAGTTTTTTAATTCGTAAAGAGTTGTTTGCGGCCCTGTTAATTTCCAGATTTTCACCTATGGCCTTTCGGACATCGGGTTCTACAAGCGCCTTCATAGTCTGGTCGGCCTTCTTATGGCGGAGTGCGGCAACAGCCGTGTCAAAGTATACCTGTTCAGCTTCCCTCCAGTCATCGTTCCCCTTCATATTTACTTCGCGCATATTCTCAAGAAGAACAACGGGCAAGGCCTCGGCTTCCATAACAGGGGGCGGAGTGTCGTTTTCTACATATGACCAAAACTCGGTTTCTCTTTCCATCAATTCTGTTTGGTATTCTGCGTCGGCTTCAACTTCAATATAACCCCATTTCAGGGTGCCGAAAAATACAGACAGATAGCACAGGTTCGTTTCGGTCACTGCAAGGTTATGCTGAATTTGAGCGTACGCTTTTTTATAAACCGCTTCCATATTCGTAAAGGCGTTGACGTGTTTGGCCTCGAAGATTCCAAGCCCGACTCGGCCGTCAAGATTTGCATGACTGAATCCGTTCGGGTGCATGATCTGGTCGGGGTCCAGGTCTACCACCAAACTGGTTTCTCGCTGGAACCAGTATCGGTTCAGGGGCTCGGTCCATGATCCCATCGTTACAGGAAGAATACCAGAGAGGTCGTCGGGTGTTTTTCTTCCTGTTTTTAATTCCCAGAGCGGCAACCAGTTTTCGCCTATGATCTGGAAGGCGTCACTTCCACCTATGGACTGGCGGCGCTTGCTATGCCATTGGTTCGGTTTTTCTAGAAGTTCAGCAACGGCGGGGACCGGAATGTTGCAGGCGTTGCTATAGGAGCGGATTTTCATTAATTCCCTCCTTGAATAGATCTCGGCTTTCGGAATAAAATAACAGATCTCTTTTGTCTTGCGGGTGTTGATCTTTGAGCACCCGCCAGGCGAGTCGTCTTAGACTTTCGTGGGCGGTCTGATCTTCCAGAATATCGAAAGCTTCTTGCCGCCATTTCTCTATCGGTAACATTCTTCTTTCTCCATTTTTCGGGCGAGTCTCAAGGCACACCAGCGTAAGCAGGCGGCTTCGTAACGGTGTTCTGTGTGATGATAGTTTCGGTTGTCGGCCCTTGCTTGGCGGGCCTGTTCTAGGTGCCAGCGGCAATCCTCTTTTAACTCAATAAGTTTCCTTGCGGCCCTTAAGGACTGCAAGCGATTTTGTTCGTTCATGGAATCCCTCCACTTATATTATGAATATAAGTATAATGGCTTTTTGGTCAACGGAAATATTTTCAATTTATGTAAAAAAAGTGCTTGACCTTTCAGGCAATTCGTGTTATGGTGAAATGACGACCTAATTTAAAAGCACTTTGTTTTTTAACTCTATTGATCAAGGAATTCCTTAACCAGTCTTTCAAGCGGAAACAAGTTATCGTAAATGTCGCAAATCTCTCCAAGGGTTTTTTGAGGATAGTACTCGGCAACCAGTCTCGGCATCTCTCTGGCGTTTACTTGATCGGCGTACTCCAGGAATTCAAGGTTGCGCTCAATGCCAATCGTCTTTTTTAAATAGCGGCTTTCATCAAGGATCGTTTTCATTTTCGTTCTCCAGTTGCGGGGATCATTCCCCTGGTTGAAGGGGGGCCAAAGGCCCCCCGGTTAAATTATAATTCTTGATGGCGAAAATGTTTTGCGGCCTGTTTGGCAAAGCGTTTCTGAATCGCGGGCATTTTTGCGTTCAGCCGTTCACAGGCAAGCGATTCCCATTCAGTTGCTGGCATGTAGCTGTTCGTTTTTACAAATTCGTAAACTCGTTTAAATTCTTGAACCATGAACGGCTGCCAGTGTGTTTTTGCGTATTCTGCAAATTGTTCTTTTGAAATTGTCATTTTAATCTTTCCTGTGTTTTTGCTTGAGGGTGATTCCCTCCCGCTGATAAAATATATATAGCACGAGGTGCTCGGAATGTCAACAGAAAAAAAGCACTTTTTTTATTTTTTTTCGCATTAAATTGCTTGACATCGAAGGCACTTTATGTTATGTTACGACTAAGGTTCTTTTTTTTCGGGAGTCCCAGATCAATGCCAGGCATATCCAGATTAAACACCGATACCGCTGGCGGCCTGATCACAGGTCAACTTCAGTCAACAGTTTTTGTTCAGGGAAATCCCGCCGCTGTTATAGGTGATTCCGTTCAACCTCACGCGCCGTGTCCGACCGTACTAGTTCATTGCTCAGCGACTATGGCCGACGGATCATCAACAGTTTCCATAAGCGGCATTCCTGTCTGTCGGTTAGGCGATGCGGCAACCTGTGGACACACTGCAACCGGCTCAACGACTGTTTACGCAGGATGAAATGCCGAACCTGTAACGGTACTGGATTCGTTTTCAGGTCTGTAAAAAAATACGAAAAAACCATAACTAGAATTGAATACGAAGGCGGCTCTGATCAGGGTCGGCCTGTGATCGAGAAAAAAACCGTTACAGGTTTTACCGGCGGCGAAGATGCGTGTCCACAATGTGCGGCTGGAGCGGAAGCAGAATGGAAGTCGATAAAAAAAAGCCCCGCTTAAAAGCGGGGCTTTTTCGTAGAAGTTTATTTTGCCAATCTGGTAGCGGCGCTGAAAACTCGTTGCATGTTTTGGCTTTTAGTCACTTCGTAAGGAGCGACCAGTTTTACCAGCCAGGCTTCCTCTTTTTCAACTTCTTTCATTGCTTTCCATATCGGCCATTCTTTTTCTTTTGCTTTTTGCACAACAGCGTTAACCATAACGGAAGCGGGGTTCTGTTGTTTTTCCGGCATTCTTTCAAGTTCTCTGTACATTTTAATTTCTCCTGTTTTTTACTGAAGGCCTTTTCCTTCAGTTCATGCTTTATATATATCACGAGGTGCTCGGAATGTCAACAGAAAAAAAGCACTTTTTTCAATTTTTTTTATTCCATTCTTCCAGGGCCTTCAGAATAGCCCGACGCTCAAAAGCGGCTTCATCAAGGACAATTTTTAATTCCGCCCAGGCCGGAAACCATTTCGAGTTCTCCGCCCATTTTTTGCATCCATTGACGACGACGTCAGCGGGATAGTCGGAGGCGTCATCGATGTACAGGGTGACGAGTGCTTTAAGGTCATCGGCGTGCTCTTTCCTTGCATGTGTTCTTAATCGAAGAGCGGTTATGGCGGCGGCGGCTATATGTGAAGGGCAAGGTTGATCGGCGGCCTCTAGGACTTCTATGGCAGCGGCGATGTCTTTTTTGGGCGCGCCCTTAAATTGGAATCCCTTCAGTCGTGTGTCGAAACCACCCCGCTCCTGATAAATATCTTGCCAGGTTTTTACTAGAGCGGCGGATATAGTCTCGGGCAAGTGCGAAATAATATTCGTAAAATCGTTATAAGATTCAGCAGATAATTTTGCGAGTTTTTTCACTGCGTCGTTCCTTCTAGTTCAGGAATAGTTGAAATTGTAGCGGCGGTCAATACCTGATTCCGTTCATTCGTTTTTCATTCAGGGAATCCAGGGCGGTCTTTCCGGCTTCCATAATGCTCGTTTTTTCTGACTTCCAGCTATCGTAAAAACCTTCCATGATTTTTGTAAACGACGATTCCTGAAGAAGGAAGTCGAACCCGACCTTCCAAGTTCCTCCAGCCTTGCCGAGTAACCCATCGGACCGTTCAACAATTTCCAGGGCGGCCTTCCAGCCCTCCAGACCATTGCAGTCTTTCAATCGCTGTCGTAATTTTTTCTTTCTGGACTCTGTCAA
The DNA here is from genome assembly GCA_963675345.1 of Trididemnum clinides. Taxonomy (NCBI): domain Eukaryota; kingdom Metazoa; phylum Chordata; class Ascidiacea; order Aplousobranchia; family Didemnidae; genus Trididemnum; species Trididemnum clinides. The sequence continues at coordinate 14,619 of CAVLYW010000119.1, forward strand.
TTTCTGAACCCGTGAAAGAGAGTGTCGTTCAGCAAAATCGTTCCACATGTTGACGGCTTTTTTTTCAGGGGTCATTTCATCAGAAATGACAAAAGTTTTAAAACTTGTTTTAAAACTTATATTATCTTGACGGTTCAATGACGGTTTGGGTGAACGTGGTTCACCCGTGGGGTGAACATGGTTCACCCGTGAACCCTTGACGGATAAACGTGGTTCACTTGTATTTTTCAATTTTTCGATATCAATCTGATAACTGTTTACGAAACCGTTTTGTGTTTTTCTTTTATTTTCTATTTCAATCCAGCCTTCATCTCGGAGTCGTTTCAAGTTTTTTTGAACACCCCTGTCGGATAATCCACATTCCTTCGCTATCCTGGAAACCGAGGGCCATGCCGAGCCGCCTTCCTCGTTTGAACAGTCTGCTAATTTCAACATGACGATTTTCATTGTTGCCGATGGTAGATTGGCCTTCCATACCAGTGAGGAAACATGAACGCTCATTCGAAAATCCTTCCAAAAAAAACAGTTGACAGTCCGAGCACTGTAGTGCAGGCTCGGAAAATTATCAACATGGAAGGAATCAAAAAATGATCGGTGACGCGATATCGCACTATCGAAAACAACTCGGCATTACTCAAAAACAGTTATCTGATAAGACGGGAATTGAAAAAGCCCGCGTATGCAGAACGGAGAATGGCAAACACGAGAACATGCAGATTGAGAGCATTTTCAGATATGCCGAGGGACTTGAAGTCGATCCCTGTGAGTTGATCAAGTCGCACGAAAAGTACAATTCACCGGCTGATAACAGGGGATTTTTGCAGCGGGTTTTTTCGTGATTAAAATCCCTCAAGGCAAGAAAGACTCGAATAAATTACATGACTACGATTGAAGGGAAAGACCAATGAAAAAAATGATTTTAACGCTTGCTGTAACATTTTTGTTTACAGCACCGGCCAACGCCTTGAGTGAACGGGAATATCAGATCGGGATGATCAACCTGTTTTATGAGTTTTTTTATTTACACAAATACGGCGGGTTGAGTGATGAAGGTCCAAACGCTGGAAAGTGGTTCAATGAGGGTCTTGGTCTCGAGTGGAAGCAAAAAGTAAAAGCCCTCAGCACTCAAGCCGACGCCGAAGGCAAAAGTCCTATCTGCATTAAGATTTTAGACACGATCCAAAATGACGCAGTCTGTATGGTTCATTTAGACATGCTGCGAGCGATTGAAAATACTGATCATTATAATCTTCAGACGATGGTTGATGGCCTGGTTGCGAAGTTTTGGTTGGCGTCTGTCTGTTTCGAGAAAGCCGATCCAGATTGTGTTGCCGACAACTATGAATAGTATCGGCACCCTGATGGGAACGATTGAAATCGCCGCCGGCGATCCCATGCGGATAACAATCAGGGACCCGGCATATTCCCGACCAATCCGGTGCTGGGTCCCCGCAAGCCTGATTGATCAAGTTTACGAATATCAGGGCGGGCGAGTGGAAATAACCGGCCCCGTTGAGTATGCGGCCGACGGGAAACCGGAATCAATACAGGTGCAGTCTATCGAGTCTATGGACGATGATCTTCCGACGCCAGGCGACGTTAGGAACATTCTGGTCGATGAATAAACTCGAAATAATTTCCCTTGGAGCGGGCGTTCAATCCACAACGATGGCCCTGATGGCTGCCCATAAAGAAATCACCCCGATGCCTGACTGTGCTATTTTTGCGGATACAGAGGCGGAGCCGAAACCAGTTTACGAACATCTTCAATGGTTGAAAAAAATCTTGCCGTTTCCAGTTTACACCGCTTCCGCCGGGTCATTGAAGGACGCGGCGTTGGCCGCGCTCAAAGACAAAAACCTTCCAGGTACACCGCCTTTTTTCACAGTTGATAACAAGGGCCGCCCTGGAAGAATGTCAAGGCAATGCACGACCGACTTTAAAGTTATGCCGATTCGTAGAAAGATTCGCAAACTTCTGAATAAAGGTCCGAATGATTACATTCCTGCAAAAGCGGTAAGGCTATGGATAGGAATAAGCGCCGACGAGGCTGTACGATACAAGCCGTCAAGGGTGAAATATATTGAACACCGTTACCCGCTTTTGGAGGGCGTTGATCGGCAGGACGGCTTGTGGATGAAGCGGCAAGATTGTTTGGCCTGGATGAAAAAGAATGATTATAAAATGCCGCCCCGTTCCGCCTGTACGTTTTGCCCGAACCGATCAAACGCAGACTGGAAATGGTTAAAAGAAAATGACCCCAAAGGGTTCCAAGACGCCATTGAGTTTGAGGGAGACGCCCAGACAATCACATCTGATCTTTATCTTCATCAAAAAATTAAACCGTTAGCTGAAATTGATTTTGACGAGTCGTCACAATTAAACTGGTTGAACGAATGCGAAGGAATGTGTGGAATTTAAGCATGGCAAAACGAGGCGCAAAACGAAAGGAGTTTGACCTTGCGACCGTTGAAGGCCTGGGACGAATCCAGTGCACGAACAATGAAGTTGCCGCAGTTCTGGGAATAGACCCCGACACAGTTTATGAGCGTTTAAAAGAAAAAGGTGATTTTTACGAAGCACTGGAAGGCGGAAGAAATAGGGGACGCGCCTCATTGAGGCGGCTCCAGATGCGGGCCGCTGAGGAATTGAACCCGACGATGCTTATATGGTTAGGGAAACAGTGTCTCGACCAAACCGACCGCCTCGACCTGAAGGCTGAAAGTAAAATAAAGCTAGAGGCCGCGCCTGATCTTTCTGTTCTTTCGGTTGAAGAATTGAAGGCGTTAAAAGCGATGTCGGCAAAAGTGATTGAGCACAAGCCCGCCGACACAAGCAACAGGGCGAAATTAAAATGATTGAATTAAAACACATTTCGCCCGATTCCTTAAAGCCGTATAAGCGTAACGCAAGGGTTCACTCGGACCGACAAATTAAACAGCTGGTAGCTTCAATTAAAGAGTTCGGTTTCACCAGTCCAGTGGTGATTGACGAGAAAAAAAACGTCATAGCAGGTCATGGAAGATTAGCCGCAGCGAAACGCCTCAAGCTGGAAACAGTTCCTTGCGTTGAAGCAAAAAACTTGACAACGAAACAAGCTCGCTCATTGAGGATCGCCGATAACAAAATTGCTGAATCGGCGATATGGGATTTCGATCTTCTCAAGGAAGAAATTAAAGACTTGGACCTATCAGCGTTCGGCCTGGACATTCTTCCTTCTATTGGTGAAATCGCTGACGATGTTGAAGAAAATTGGAAGGGTATGCCAGAGTTTAACCCGCCCCGCGATTACTTCAAACGCATGGTTATAACCTGGGAAACAGAAGCCGAGTGGTTAGCGTTCGCAGAACGAGAGGGAATTAATCCAGACCGAAAGAAAGAAGGAAGATTTTCTTACCCGCTTCAAAAACAGGACGGCAATCAGGATCGGATTTACATCGATGAATAAAACACCGATTTACATTTTGTCAAAGAACAGGGCCTATTTAATTAAACGAAAATACACGATAAGAATCCTTCAAGAAATGAACAGGGCTTTTTATGTTATCGTTGAAGATACCGACGTTGAAGATTACGCGCGGGCTCTCGGATCAGATAAAAACCTTCTGGTTCTTCCTCAAAAATATAAACAGGAATACGAGCTATGCGACAACCGAGGATTGAGCGTTTCGACAGGTCCAGGTCCCGCAAGGAATTTCGCGTGGAGTCATTCCATTGATCAAGGACACCGCTGGCATTGGGTAATGGACGACAACATTAATGACTTTTTTCGGCTCAATGGAGACTTGAGCAAAAGAGCGAAAACCGCTCAAATATTTTCAGCAATGGAAGACTTCTGTGACCAGTTTGAGAATGTCGCTATGGCAGGCCCAGAATACCAGTGGCATGTCCGAGATAAAAAACGGCCCTATATGTTGAACACAAAAATCTTCTCGTGTAATTTGATCCGTAACGATATTCCTTTTCGGTGGCGTGGCCGGTATAACGAGGATACAATTTTAAGTCTCGACATTCTCAAAGCGGGGTGGTGCACAGTTCAATTCAAAGCGTTTTTACAAAACAAGGAATGTACGCAACTTCTGAAAGGCGGCAACACAGACGAGTTCTATTCCAGTGAAGGGACGTATTTGAAGTCAAAAATGCTCGTTGAACAACATGGCGATTGCGCAAAACTGGTGAAGAAATATGGTCGGCCGCATCATCATGTAAATTATCGTCGGTTTAAACAGAAATTAATTAAGAAGAAGAACCCGCCGCCGCTTAAAAAGTACAAAATGAAATTGGTTGATAATCCAGGCTGGAAGCCGGTGGACAGTCGTCATGAGTAAAATTCAGGACCTTCCACCCGATTCGCTGAAGCCTTATAAAAAAAATGCCAGAGTTCACTCAGTTAAACAAATAGAACAAATTGCCGCGTCAATTCAGGAGTTCGGGTTCACCTCTCCTGTGATAATAGACGAAAACAAAAACGTCATAGCAGGGCATGGGCGGCTGGAGGCCGCGAAGGTTCTGAACATGGAGTCGGTACCCTGTGTTGAGGTTCGGGGCCTCACAAAAACGCAACGGCGAAAACTAGTAATAGCTGACAACAAAATTGCAGAGAACGCAACCTGGGACTGGGACGTTCTCAAAAGTGAGTTAATTGACCTGGGTGATTTTAAAAATACAGGAATGACAAAATACGATTACGACTGGATTGTTAGCAAGGATCAATTCTATTCAAGCGTTAAAGAATATTCAGAAAAAGACTTTTCAGAGTTTAAACACAAGTGCCCAAGGTGTAAATTTGAATTCGACTAGTTGGAACCTATCAGATCTAAAATCGCCACCAGATGATGCACCGACCGTATTCAGCTGTTTCGCTGGTGCAGGTGGTTCCAGCATGGGATATCAACTTGCAGGATTCCGGTCGCTCGGCTGTCTGGAAATCGATAAAAAGATGGTTGAAGCTTATCAAAAAAATCTCAACCCCGTTCACTGTTATCATGAGCCGATTGCAGAATTCAACCAGCGGCCTGACCTTCCCGATGAATTGTATTCGCTGGATGTTCTGGACGGCTCTCCACCTTGCACTGTTTTTTCCTATGCCGCTGCGCTTAAGGGGGGCAGGGAAACTCAATGGCAAAAAAAAAGAAAATTCCATGAAGGAAATGCCGAGCAAATACTTGACGACCTGTTTTTTGACTTCATCAAAACCGTTCAAAAACTGAAGCCGAAGCTAGTGGTAGCCGAGAACGTTCCAGGTCTTACAAAAGGATCGGCTCGCGGATATGTCAAGCATATATTTCAGAAGTTGAAGGCCGCAGATTATAAAGTCCAGATGTTCCTTCTGGACGCCGCTATGATGGGCGTTCCTCAAAGGCGGCAACGCGTTTTTTTTATAGCCCGAAGGAAGGACCTGAACCTTCCAGCGTTTAAACTGGATTTTAATCAGAAGCTAATTTCTTTCGCTGAAGCAACCAAAGATTTGCCGCCAGACAATGTTGAAAATGCGACTGAGAGGCAAAAAGATTTGTACGATAGAATCTCTCAAGGAAGGGGTTTTAAAGACATTTTTGGCGGTAACTCATTTTTTAATAACACTCGAATCAGGCCCGACAATCCAATTCCAACAATGACGGCTCATCGAGATTTATATCATCCCGAAATAAAAAGACTTCTGAACACAGCCGAGCTAATTCGTTGCCAGACTTTTCCTGATGATTACGATTTTTTAAAAAGGCATTCATGGTACTTCCTTGGAATGAGCGTACCGCCTAAAATGATGGAAGGGGTGGCAAAAGAATTAAGGGCGGTCCTGTGTTAAATTTGGAGAAAATAGATCCCGCCGCCCTGAACCTTGAAGCGATTAACGCTGCGCTTGCAGAACGATCACTCTATGAGTTTATAAAACAGTTCTGGAGTACGATGGCCCCGGTTGAGTTTGTCGACGGGTGGCATATCGAAGCAATTTGTGAACATTTGGAAGCCGTTTCACGTGGCGAAATCCGTCGGCTGATTATAAATATTCCTCCGAAGCATATGAAGTCGATTGCAGCTTCGGTTGCGTTTCCGGCGTGGGTCTGGTGCCAAAAAGAGTCGGGGCCTTTGGCGGGTCCACAAGTGCGTTTCAGTTTTGCGAGTTATGCACAGCGGCTATCAATTCGTGACAGCACTGCAACTAGGGCGGTGATCAGTTCACCGCTTTATCAATCCAGATGGTCACACCGCTTTATAATGAACGACGACCAGAACACGAAGATACGTTTCGACAACGATCAAGGCGGCGCCCGGTTTGCAACCAGTGTTCGAGGTGCGTTGACTGGATTAGGGGCGGACTGTCTGGTTATCGACGACGCTCATAATATGGTTGAAAGAGAATCGGCAACGATCAGGCAAGGAGTAATTGACTGGTTCGACGCGGCAGTCACTTCACAGTTAAACGACATTAGAACAGGCGCGATTATCGTGATCATGCAGCGGGTTCATTATCAGGATTTGACTGGACACCTGTTGGACCGAGGCGGCTGGACTCATTTGTGTTTGCCCGCCAGATATGAGCCCGATCACTTTGCGGCTTTTCCTGATGATTCACGCACCGCCGCCCGTGAATTGCTATGGCCTGAACGGTTTCCCGAAAAAGAATTAACTCAACTCGAAACAGACCTCGGAAGCTACGCCGCCGCTGGTCAACTCCAGCAACGGCCCGCGCCTAGAGAGGGCGGCATGTTTAAACGCCGCTGGATTGAAACTGTGGACGCTGTACCGGCTGGCGGACAGACAGTTCGGGGCTGGGATTTGGCCGCGACGGAAGGCGGCGCATATACCGCAGGGGTGAAGCTCACAAAGGTCGACGGCGTTTATTATATCGAAGACGTCATTCGGTTCAGGGGTTCACCGAAAGAAGTTGAAACCGCTATGACGTCAGCGGCTTCCAGCGATGGAAAGAATGTCGGTATAGACTTTCCGCAAGACCCCGGGCAAGCCGGGAAGGCTCAAGCGGTTCACCTGTCGAAATTGCTTGCGGGGTATAATGTGAGATCGTCACCGGAATCGGGCTCAAAAACAACCCGGGCTGAAGCGATATCAGCACAGGCGGAAGCGGGGAATCTCAAACTGGTGCGGGGCCCGTGGAACCAAGCCTTCTTAGATGAAGCGGCTGCTTTTCCTAACTCGGATTACATGGATCAGGTCGACGCCCTGTCCAGAGCGTTTCACCGGTTGACTGTTCAGCGAAAGCGCCCGCAGGTTGTTTCTGGTGTGATATAAAAAAGGGGAGCCCGAAGGCCCCCAATGTTTGAATCGGCTTACATGAAATAAACATTTTCGTCATCGTCAATCATTTTTTCTTTGGCTAGCCACACCGGAACGTAGATGAAATCGGAACGTTCTTTGATGTCTGCGACGAAGTTTTTGTCGGCGCCCTTGACCTGGGACTTCGGCAAAATCACCGCGTGTCCGTGGGTGACGATCCGGATGGCCTTTTCGGAAATCGACTGGATTTTTGTGCAGTGGATTTTGTAGTGCGGCTTTCCGGAAGTGAAAGCCTTCGGGGCTTTTGCTTCGGCCCGGGCTTTCTCACCGGCAGGGGTCAGGGTTCCGTCTTTGCGAAGCATTTTCGGAGCGATCCAATATTCTTTATCTTCATCAGTCTGAAGAAGATAGGCTCCACGCTGCGAGATTTTTTTAATGGTGTCCTGATTTTCAATTTTTTCATTAACGTCAAACATTTTTTTCTCCTGTGTTTGGGGTGTTTTCCCCGTTGTTCATAGTCTTAATATAGCCCGAAGTGTCTCAACTGTCAACAGAAAAAACGCACTTTTTTCAATTTTTCTTTTTTTTAATATCAATGACTTGTCGGAAATCTCAAAAAAAACTTTAATGCCGATCAAAGAAAAGTGCTGTTTTTTGGAGCTGGAGTTAAAAGAGAATCGGCAAGAAAAAAAGCACCTTGACACCGAAGGCATCTTATAATATAACGGAATTATCCGGGCAATGTTGCCTGTTGATAAGGAGAAAAATTATGTTTTACGAAACCCCGTGGTATCAAGAAATGCCGCAATATAAAAAGGCCTTTTTTGCTAGTCTTTACGAAGAAGTTCTTTCCAGAATCACTTGGAGAGAAGCCGAAGACGATGAACAATTAAACGAATTAATGATGAAATGGTTCTTTGATCTGGCCGCTGATCAATCAGAAGATATCTACACCTGGTACGACGATGACGAAAAATTAGATGCCGACCTTGATGAAGTTTTTGAGGCGCTTTCGCTTCATATTTAATTGTGTTTAAATCTGGACCCCGCCATTGTGCGGGGTCTTTCTTTGGCGATATTTGCCGCCTTGATCCTTGACCCCGCAAGGGTTAAACTCCTTCCATGCTCGACTTCGTCAAACGCATTTTCAATCGGGAAGCGGTTCCGGCTGATCAACAACAGTCGTGGTCTGGCAACGCGATATACGGCGGGTATGTTCAGTATCGTGAAAAAGATGGGCGGCTTTCCACACACGAGAACCGTTACCGTCTGTTTGACGATATGTTGTCGAACATCGGGATCATCTCGGCTGGGATTAAACACGGGCAAACACTTGCAGGTCAACCGGCCTGGTCTATCGAAAAAGCTGAAGCCGATGATGGAGAATACGCGGCTCGGGTATCCCAGGCCCTGTTTGAGGATCCGGCGACGCCGTGGCCGCAAGTAGTCCAAGACTTGTACTTATCAAATTATTACGGGTTCGCCGTTCTGGAATGGACCGCTCGCCGCGCCAATGATGGTATCATAACTTTTGACCGATTCAGCCGCGTTGCGCCTTATTCACTAGAACGCTGGGATGTTACCGACACAGGTGAAGTCGTGGGTATGGTGCAGAGAGACCCGCAATACTCTCGGTATATCTATTTGCCGAGAGATAAAGTTGTTTATATATCGGATCGATCCCTTGGCGGCGGGCCTGACGGAATGCCTATGGCTCGGCTTCTTGTTGAACACGCTGAATTGCATCGGCACTATGTCGAATTACAGGCGGCGGCATTTGACGGCAATTTGAACAGCCCGCTAGTAGGAAAGGCCCCGCTCAGTGAATTGCGTGAAGCCGCCCTGATAGATGCCGATCCAGTTGCGTCTATTGAAGCACAAGTTCAGGGCGCGTTAACTGCTGCTGTTGATCCCTTAAGAAAAATCGTGGCAGCGAAATCCAGGCAACCCGACACAGGTATCGTTATGGATTCGGCAACATATAAAAACCAGGTTGCAAACAGTGATGCCGAATCCACTTCTTCAATTCGCAAATGGGACATTGAACGAATCAAGTCGGACGCAACAGCTTTTGATGAAATCGGCAGAGCCATCGAAGCGACCGAGTGGAGAATGGCCGCCATTATGGGCGTAGAAGGTCTTATGACTGGAAAGGGAGGAAGCGGTTCGTTGGCGTTGTCAAAAGACAAATCGAATACGTTCTTTATCAAAACAAACGCAGCGTTAAAATCAATGGCACGCGCCGTGAATAACGATCTAGTTCAAAGACTGTTTCAATTGAATGGGTGGGACGAAGTCTACCGACCGACAGTGCGAGTCGAGAACCTTCGTTTCTACGATGCTAGTGCACACGCGGCAACTCTTCGGGACCTTGCACAGGCTGGAATCATGGAAGCCGACCTGGAAGAACAAACGAAAATACTTTCGCATATTAATAGAGATTTTGGCCTTGATGCGGAATCAGAAAAATCAGAAAAACCGATTCCTTCATGGGAAACGATGCCGCTTATTCTTCCAGAACCTGGAGGCATTGACCGTTGACGTTGTCGACCTTCACCATTAACGGAAACGAATTCCACTCGTACGCAACCCTTCAGGAAGCCGATGCCTATCTCTCGCTTGACCTGAAGCGAGGCACAAACTGGGCGGGGTTCACGGACGAAGTCAAACAACAGCGCCTTGCAGCAGCAAGCCGATTTCTGGATGAATTAAACTGGAGGGGCGAAGCCGAAGACTCAACCAGATCATGGCCCCGAAGGAATATAACAACGCAAGCAGGAACCCCGATCACTGGAATACCTCAAGCCCTTGCCGATGCGACCGCAGTTCTTGCCGTCAACCTATCAACAGAAACAGAAGACGACGCCGACATAAAATCACATTCCGTTGGGGCTGTTCGTTTTGATAGATTCGATAATACTCGAACAACCGAAAAATCCGAGTACTTAAAAACAATTCGTCCCTTGATAGGGAGTTTTTTGATTCTCAAGTTAAATACCCCGACCGCCTATAACGCGGATGGAGAACCGTTTTATGAAAGCCGAAACCCTTTTGGACGCTCGGAGGGAATCGCGTGAACCTTCAGCAGATTTTTAAACAGGCTGAAGCGTATCAGTTTAATCTTGCGTGGGCCGACATTCCTGAACCGCAACGCGCTCGAATGGTGAAGGCATACAGAACAGCACTTATTCGTAAAGCTGAACGGATTCCATGGAGCGGCACCGATGGAGTGAAAGAAGGTGAAGCGTACGAACGAAAACTCAAGCGGGCGGGATGGACTAGATACAAAAGAGAATTGAAGGAAGCCGTTGACGGTGCACGAGATGGATTAGACGCTTCAAATAGAATTAAAGCGGTCCGACCAATGGACCCTAACAGTCTTTTGATTAGGAACCATTTCAATGAAATACGAAAAGCAGAACAGGCGGCACTTGCTGATTTTCTTGAAAAACAATTCGGGATTAAGCTGGATGGATGGCTGGATGATATCCCGCTTGAAAAAGCGATGCGAAAAAGAATTGCCGAGAACATAGACTTGATTGGAGGCCTGGGAAGGGAAACAAAAAACCGCTTAAGCAAAAACATATATGAGGCGTTTAAAGAAAATCCATATGACCGAAAAGCCGCAAGGGAGATTTTCGCAACGGACGAGAGGATTGCCGACAACCGACTTCGTCTTATAACCAGGGATCAGACGAGTAAAGCGATTGGTCAAATTGACCAGATTCAGCAAACAAGTGCGGGCGTGAATAAATATATCTGGCGTACAATGGATGACGAGCGTGTTCGGCCTTCACATCGTGCCTTAAGTGGACAGGTATTCTCGTGGGATTCACCCCCGCCAGAAGGACACCCGAAGCAACCAATTCAATGCAGGTGCTACGCCGAACCAGTCTGGGAAACAGAATGACCATACAAGTAAAATTGCCGCAATCTCGAAAGCTGAAAAAGTTCTTTGCCGAGGCTGGATCAGGCGGCGTGAGTTCTGTAGAGGTCGGTTTCTTTGAGGGGTCTCGCTATCAAGAAACTGGTACACCGGTCACGACAGTGGCAGCCGCAAATGAGTTCGGAACACAGCGAGGCATTTTAGAAAGACCCTTTTTCAGAAATGCCGTGAACAGTTTTGACCTTGCCGACTGGTTAGAAGTGAATGTTGATCATCGTAAACTGGTGATACAGCCGCCCGCTGCTAGAAGGCTCGGATTGACTGTAAAGGCGAAAATCCAGAACAGCATTAGGGAATTAAAAACACCCCCGAACGCCTCGGCCACTGTTGCTCGTAAAGGATCAAGCAACCCGCTAATCGATACTGGAACATTGATTAACTCAGTCACTTTTAAGATTAACCGATGACGAAAAAGCAGATCAACACTATTCTCAGCGGGCGGGCTTTTGGTCAACTCAAGGAAACCGCTACTCGTATAAGAACAGGGGAAGGCTCGTATGACCGAAACCGCCGGTATCAACCAGGCACCGAAACCCGTGAAGCCTTCGATTGTCGGTCTCAACCTCTATCGGCCAGGGCTCAAGCCGAGGTTCGTGATAACACACCAGCCGGGATTCGTTATGCTGAAATGCGCCGCTTTTGGGTGAATGACGCGGCGGGCGATTTTCTTATTCCAGGCAAGCCTTCAGGCGAAGGCGCCGACCAGATTGAGTACCGAGGAATTCGTTACCGGGTGGTGTATGTCGTGGATTTTTCGGACAAGGGGTATATTGAGGCGGTAGCCGCCAGACCGGATGAAGGATAAAAAAAGCCCCGCCGAAGCGGGGCCTCTCCTTATTTCTTTAAACACTTAACAGCGGTGGTATAAACTTGTGAGAGTTGATCAACAGTCAAAGCGGGTTGACGTTTTGCAAGGACGGTCAACAGAGCTTGAAGTGCGTAGGCTTTATATTTTTTAACCTGTTGAAGGGCAAGTAAATAATCAACAGCATCACGGACTTTAACATCGTGTTGATATTGTTTTTGATCGTGAAGGTACATTTTTAATTTCTCCTGTGTTTTTGCTTGAGGAAAATCCTCAAGCTTGTATTCTATATATAGCACGAGGTGCTCGGAATGTCAACAGAAAAATGAACATTTTTTTAAAAGCGCTTAAAACCAGCAGTCTGCTGATTGTTTCGGCGGGCGTGACTTTTGCCATCGGGTTTATGGCGTGTCATTTTCTGTTGAAGATTTTCGGCGACGCCCTGTTCGAGTTCTTCACGTGAAACCGGAAATCGCCGTCATGATGATTTTGGCTTTTGCCGCCGCCCTGGTAGCCTGCTTCAAATGATCGACCAGATCACCGCCGCCGCCATATATACCGTTGCCGAGGGTTCAGGCCTTGACCTGGACCAGGTCATAAGGGCGAACGAAAATGCCCCGGCCCCGCGCGGGTTATATTCGACCGTGCTGATTATCAGCGACGGCATTGATGGCACGGGCGTTAACTGGTATCGGGCGGGCGACTCCGCCGTTGCCGCTCACACCCGTCTGGTAGGACAGGCGACGGCGTCAGTACAATTCTACAGAACGGGCGCGCATGACGCGGCGCATGGTTTTCGGCAATGGATGGAGTCGACCGCCGGAATCGAATATATGGAAGCCCGCGGGCTGGCTTTTGATGGCTCTACCGATATCAGAAATCTGGACTTTATCGTTTCCACAGAATACGAAGAACGGGCGGGACTAGATGTGTCTGTACGGTACGCCGCCATGAGTGAGCGAACGGTCGAGACAATTCAGCAAGTGAACGCGGCCCTGGTTTCAGAACAACCAGAAGCCGCTATAACGATACGGGGGGATGAATGACCGCCGCTGAAGAAGAATTAATTGACTGGATGAACCACACCGCCGCCCGGGCGGTGCGATGGGTGGAGAGCCCCGCCGACAAGAACGACAGGCTTCAGATTGTTTCACTGTTTTCGGAATTGAACCGGGCGATAGAAAAACTTGAGGCCGCCGACGGAATTTAACGCGGCGAAATTATCCTAATAGACCAACCGGGCGCTTCGTGGTACAAGCGGTGAGATTTTCAGGAGAATACGAATGCCAGAAATTTCAGACATCGTAAGAGTGACGGCCCAAATTGCCGCCCAAGGCGTGCTGCGAAGGGAATTCGGAACAACCCTTTTTGTTTACGAATCAACGGTCGGCGATTCAACTGATGAAGCCGTGATCAGAGGGGCCCGCGCCCGGGACCTGCGGGTTAATTTCTACTCAAGCGCTAGCGCGGTGAATGACGAATATGTAGACGGGACCGAAGCCCGTGCCGCCGCCGCCATATATTTTCAACAGGTGCCTTTCCCGAAAAACTTCGCCACAGCGGCGGTCTTTCCAACAGGCGCGCCGACGTATGTTCTCGGCGTCGCCGCAAATACGGGAAGCCTTGCGACAATTATCGGTCTGGGAACCTCTCAGATCATCGTCGCTGGTCAAACTCTGGATGTAGACTTTGCGGTTACAGGCACAGGCGCGACCGGTTTTAACGCGGTCGCTACCAGATTGCAGGCACAAATTTCGGGAATAACAAATCCCGACCTTTCGGCGGTGACTGTGAATTGGTCAACAGATCACTTCGTCGTCACGGTTCCGAACGGGGCCGCAATCAATGGAATAACCGGCCCGGCGGCTACCGCTCTCGGATTCGGGGGAGATACGTATTTTGAGGGAGTCGATGACGAGTTCACCAGCGAAGGCCTGGAGAGAATTTTGGGTCTGAACAACCAGTGGTATTGGTTGACGGCGGCCCCGTCTATCTGGTCGGACCGGACGAAAGCTCTCGACATTGCAGCCTGGGCGGCCACGCAGGAAATTAGCCTTATTCTTGAAAGCGATGATCCGACTGTTCTTAACGCGAACGAAACTAGTTCAATACCGGCGGCGCTCTTTGCTCTAGAGTACGACAGGACGTCGGTGATCTGGTCAAGGACGCGCGATTATAAATCGGTGAGTTATGCTGGTCGATTCAGTTCAGTGAATTTTTCTCAGTCTAATTCTATTATCACGGGCAAGTTCCAAGACCTACCTGGAACCACGCCAGACGAAATAACCCTGACGCAAAAGCGTGAGCTGGATCGGAAGCGGCTGAATCACTACAGCCCGTACGGTGCCGACTCGATTACGGCGGAAGGTGTGACGCTCAGATCTGGGACGTTCATCGACGTGCGGTATTTCCTGGATTGGTTGATTAACGCTGTGCAGACCAACGTATATAATCTGCTTCGACAATCGCCGACACGCATTCCACAAACTAGGGACGGCATTGCGGCGATAAACAATACGATAACAAGTGTGATGGAGGAAGCGGTTAGAAATGGCGGCATCGCACCCGGTCAACTAACCGAAGCACTTCGGTCCGATGTTGCTCGAACGACAGGCGCACAGGACTTTGACGGTGCGTTGACGCTCGGCTACTTAATCCACATTGATAGCCTTGCAACGCAACCACAGAGCGACAGGGCTCAGCGTATCGCTCCGCCAGTTCGTATCTGGATTAAAGGCGCTGGTGCCATTCACTTCGTGAACATATCTATCACCTTCGAGAATTAGGAGGGCGGCATGTCTCTGGAATTATCGCTCCGAGGAGCAACAGTAATAATCGGGGGCCACACGGTCACCGGCTGGGCGGACGAATCGGATGCGTTATCCCTTCCCGCAATCGAGTCCGCCCAGATCACACGGGGTGCTGATGGCCAATTGATGGCGATGAGCACGGGAAACCAGGGCGGTGAGGTCATGGTCAAACTCCTTGCGACTTCGGTCTCCGCCAGGTACTTTTCCCAGCGGTTTACCGAACAGGTGCAAGGCGCTCGGTTTGTCTGGGAAGGTTCCATTCGCTACGCCGACAACACCGTGATCAGCTTGAGCCGAGGCGTTCTCAAAACTGCACCTTCAGGAATCACGATGGGAACCGGCGAAGTCGCAACACAGGAGTTCGTTTTCGAGTTTGAACAGATCCTGATGAACCGAGACATTGCGGACGTTTCATCTGCGCCGTCAATACCAGCGGCGTAACCAGGGAGGAGGGGAATGCAAGGCGAAATATTTGAGGAATTAAAAGCCGCTCAATCAAAAGATGATGTCAAAAACATTCTGGAGAAGTTTAATCAGTCCGAATGGGAAATCGGCGGCACCTGTTTTTATTTTCACAAAATGCCAGCCCTTAAAGGATGGGAGGTTATAGAATCAATCCGAAAAGAGTTAGGCCGCACTTCAAAAGGAATGGATGCCGACGCTGGATTCTTAACTTTAATCGCATCACTAGACACGGGGTTCGTCTCTAATTTAAGAACAGAGCTTTTTAAATTCGTTAGTTTCGTAAATAAAACTCAGACCAAAACGGCCCCGAATTCCAGACTTGCAGGAATGGAAGATATGGCTTTTGAAAATCTTCAACCAGTGACGATATATCAGGTTATGTGGAGGAGCCTGATCGTAAATTTTTCCGAGTCTTTTTCCGAGCTAACCTCAAGCTTCCAGGATACCGAGGACCTTCATTAAAAGAAACGATAAACATTCCGCCGGTGTTTGCCGGGCTTTTAACAGAAGGCGTAACAACTATGACCGAATTGAAAACGACGATTAGTTACGACGAGGCCCTTGACCTGAATGAAGCCCTTGCCGTGAAGGCCGCAAACGAAAAGCGGATATCCGATTGGTCCAGGGCTGAAGCGAAGAAGAAAAAATGATTACGCTAGCGCACGCCGATCCTGAAGGAACGATCACTGGAGGCGGAGATCTGGAGCTGAATGCGAGCGGCAATATCGAGACTGTTTCTGATCTGGAGTCAGCCAGGCAAAGAGTTGTTCAACACCTTCGCTGGTGGCGAAACGAGTGGTTCCTGAATTTCCCCGAAGGCGTTCCGTACAGGTCTGAGGTTTTGACCCGGCCAATATCGACCGCCCTTGCTTCAGCGATAATCGCCGATGAAATTCGCAAAGTTCCGGATGTGTTAGACGTCAAAAATATTGAGGCGTCGATTAATCCCCAGACCAGAACAATGGATTGGCGGGCGAATATCAGTACGCGCTTCGGTGAGACTTTTGTGGAAGTCGGCATATGAGAATCGACAGAACCGGAATAACCCCGACAGATTTGGCGGGTTATGTAGAGCAAGAGCGGCAACTGTTTCGGACTGTGTTCGGGGATTCTGTTGCGCTTCAAGACGAAACACCTCAAGGACAAATTATTGGTATTGACGCCCTTGGTCGGGCGCAAGCCGATGAAGTCGCTGTGTCGATTGCTAACGGCATGAGCCTTGGAACCGCAAGCGGATTTCAGCTCGACAATTGGTCGACGCTTCTGTCCATTCCACGCCGCGCCGGTTCCAGGTCAACGGTAGAAGTTCAGCTATCTGGAACACCGGGAACGACCATACCAGCGGGCACGCAAGCCCGGTCACTGAACAACGCTCAAGTTGTTTTTGAGACTACCGAAGATATTCTGATTCCCGATGCTGAAAATGTCACAAGTGCAACCGCTGTCGTTACTTTTGAGGCGGGAGACCCAGCCCCAGACGCACAATTGAGAATCGGCGACACGCCAGCCTATGTGTTTACGGATACCGACCCGGTGCCCGCAACACCCGCTAACAGGGTTTTAATAGGCGGTGACCCGGCTGAACGAATGGCGGAAGCGATTAACGGGGCGGCCGCCGCATATATTTCTTCTTCAACAACGGCTAACGCGCTGGTTACTGCGGCGTACGATTCTTCCAGTCCTAGAAGGATGGTTTTGACGGCGCGGGTTCCAGGAACGCAAGGCAATTTAATTCAACTCACGAGCAACCACCCGGGTATTATTTTGGACACGCTCAGCCTTGTCGGCGGCGACGATGGTCAAGGCCTGACAACGACAATTATGCAGGCGACCGAAGATGGGCCGATTGTTCTTGAACCCGGTGCGTTAGTAGAAATTGTGAACCCGATTACTGGATGGGGTGCTGTATCAAACAGAACAGCCGCAACCCTTGGTCGTCTTCCTGAAACCGACGCCGAATACCGCACACGCTATAACTCTATCGTAGCACACAATGGCCGGGGCGATCTGGATAATATATCGGCGCAGGTCTCGGACTTGGAAGGCGTTCAGGCCGTGGCGGTTTTTGACAACGACACGGATGCCGAAGTAACCACACAGGGAACGGCTATAGCCGAACATTCCATATTAGTCGCAGTGCAGGGCGGGGATGATGATGAAATCGCTCAAGCGATTTTCAGAACCAAACCCGCCGGTATTCCAACCATTGGGGCAACGGTCATAAATATCGAACGGGAAATCGGGACAGATATCGTGGTCCGATTTGCCCGCGTGACGGAAGTCCCTATCAGGTTTGTGCTCGATATCAGGGTCGGCCCGGCCTTTCCTGTTGCCGGTCTCGAATTAATTCAGACTCGGTGCGTGGAATGGATCGGCGGAACATTCAACGCCCTCACAGGGCGGTTCGACACTACGGGTATTGGTATAGGCGAATCAATTGACGCCAGCCGGGCACTGACGCCGGTTCAATCTGTCCCAGGCCATGAGGTGATTTCTCTCTCGGTTCAGCTGCAGGATGGTTCAAATCTACCAACGGTTCAGGGGTTGACCAGCCGATATACGCTGGTAGCAGATGATGTAAACATAACGATTTCGGCATGACAGATATCCGCCCAGCCGCAAGCGAATTAATCACTCAATACCGTGAATCCGAAAACCTCAAGGGCTGGATTGACGGATGGCTCGACCTCACTCAGAGAGAAATTATCGACGGCCTTCAGGAGGTTCAGGATCAACTATCGCTCGACACGGCGGGCGGGGTGTGGCTCGACTTCATAGGGGAACGGCTGGGATACAGCCGCCCAAACAGGCGGATGGACAATCTCTTATATTTTGGCTTCGGTACGTACAACGCAGCGGGCGACCGGATGCCTGACGATCTTTTCACGGGGTGGAATCAAGAACCTTTCTACGACGCCGGTCAAGCCGTCATGGGAGTGGCACCGATCCCAGATAACTGGTACAGGTCGATGTTAAAGGCGCGAGGCATATCCATAATAGGCGGGACTAGTATTGAGAATCTGGATCGGGTCGCACAGGCCCTTTTTAATTTGGCGTCATACGTAACAGAGACACCGACTATGACGGCGAACCGTTTCGGTTTCGCCCCTGACCCAGACCGGTTCATTCCGGCGGTGCACTCGAACGCAAATCAGACTTGGGGCTATGCCCCGTTCGTCGGGGACAATTTGGAAATCAATCTGGTGATAACTATTATGGCACGGGACAGCCGCAAGGGGTTCATTCAATTTATCAGAGAACAAAATTTCTTTCCCCGTACAGCGGGTATAGGCTTGACAATTCAAGATGTAACGAGATAGGTATTTGTCATGACTAGATCAGCCCCGTCTTTATTAATTCGCCCGTGGGCGACAAGCGCAACGGCGGATACCACAACGCCGGAAACGGTAGGTCTTGTTAGAGCAGACGGATGGCCGTCGACATATTCCCCGCCGGGGACTCTCGCGCCGCGCCGGGAAGTGTTCAATGAAATGTTCTCGGAGTTGTACGCGCTCGGCGATGACGTCAACCGTAACGGCGCACTGTTGCCGTGGTCAGATCAGTTAAACTACTATGAGCACGCCCGCGTATTAGGAAGCGACGGCCTGGTCTATCGGGCCGTGGTTGCAACCGGCCCCGCTACCAGCAACGCCGTGGACCCGGCGACGAAAACAAATAGCAACGTCTGGGCCGATGGGGTCAACCCGAATACCGAGAACAGAATCCGACAGGTGGGATGGGTTGCTAACCAAGCAGCTGGCGGCGGCTCTGAGTCAATTACCGCCGCAGGAA
This sequence comes from Trididemnum clinides, assembly GCA_963675345.1. Taxonomy (NCBI): domain Eukaryota; kingdom Metazoa; phylum Chordata; class Ascidiacea; order Aplousobranchia; family Didemnidae; genus Trididemnum; species Trididemnum clinides. Next base: position 33,670 of record CAVLYW010000119.1, read on the forward strand.
ATACCGTGGTAGAAACTTCCGCAAACATGACGACCGTTAGTATGACGTTCGACCGCGCGAATGTAAACGTTCTTATATGGGTCTGCGTGCCCTCAATTATTCGCCTGAACGATTCCAGGCTTCAACAGGTGCAGCCGCACTTAACGACTTTTGCTGATAGCAATTCTATTCAAACGCTGATTTTTGGCAATCGCACCAGCTTTACCAGCACGGCGAATTCGGACGACATGCATGTTGCGTCATCTTCTGTAGTATACAGAACCGGCGCTATCGGTGTTTATACTTTCACTTCTAAAATTGGAGTGACCGCGCCTAATAATTCTGTCGGAAGCATTTCAGTTTCCTGGGGTAATGCCGCCGGTCCGCGTAATCCAAATCCCGCGACAATGATTGTTATGGAGTTGGAAGATTGAATTTTGAAACCGCTATGGCTATTCATTGGAAATGGCCTTCCGAATTTATCATTGAAGGCGATAATATCCGCCCAAAAATTAAGGGAGCGGGTACGAAAATTCCTACGGCTGTGCAGATCAAAAAAGCCGTAAAGGAATACAAAAAAGCACAGGCCGTCGTTCAGTGGATCGGCGAAAGAGAAATCGCGTATAACGCGGCGGGGCTTTCCATTAATCGACTAGCCGTCGCCCTCTTAGACGCCTACGAAGGCGACAACACGGAAATCGACCAGTTCATTTCTGAACGTAATGCGGTAAGAAACCGCTCAGATTTTCCAACAAAACCGGAGTAAAAAATGGCATCGTTGCAGAACAGAAGATACATGGGAACGAAACTCGCAGGCGAACCGCCGCACGAGGTCTGGTGGGCACTAGCCTGGAAATATCCCCAATACAGCCCGACCGATGTGCCGTTTCAAAACGGCGTTCAGATTTTTTTCCAAGGCGAGGATGATGACGAACCCTTTCCCGGACCGACGCCTTTCGTTTCCCTGATGAACGAATGGAGAATGTGGAAGTCCCAGACCGAGTGGAAAGCGGCGCGGCGCGAAGTATATGAAGAACACGGGTTGACGCTTCAGGTTTTGACTGTTGCTCTCATGGATAAAGAGGCTGGCGATTCCGCCCTGTGGAATGCGTACATTGCTCGCCGAAATTCGGTCCGGGCTCTTTCGACCTTCCCGGCGAAACCGACCAACGCGCTCGAATCTGATCTTCAAAATATGCAGGCCGCTGTACCCTAATGGATGAGCGGCACCCCGATTGCTCTATGACGTCCGATGACCTTAAGTTGATTATGAAGAAACTTGGATGGAACAACGGAAACCTCAAATACGAATTAGGCATAAGTAGAAGAACGGCGCGCGGCTGGACGAACGGTTATTACGCAATCCCTTCTACTGTATCCAGATTGATGCGGTTGATCGAGGTTTCGTACTTGGAAGAACACAAAGAAACGAAAGCCCCGTTATGAACGGAGTTTTTGTTGCGGCAAATATTTCCTAATTTACAGGGATTGTTATCTGTGCGAAATTCCGAAACATGAATTTTAATTCAGAAGCAACAGTGTTAAAAACTGACGACCGTCTTGGACTGGTTATGGGATTCGCCATCGTCTGTACCGACAAAGGAAAGCCTTACGTGGATACGCAGGGCGATCACATTCCAGAAGCGGCTATGTTGAAAGCGGCGACTGATTTTATGGAAGATAACAGAACGGCGTCGGTGATGCACACCGGTATCGATGTAGGGCCTGTGGTGTTTGCCTGGCCGCTAACGCAAGACATTGCTGCGGCCCTTGGAATCCAGACAGAAAAAACCGGTCTATTAATTGGAATGAAGCCCGCACCAGAAATATACGAACGGTTCAAGTCTGGAGAGTTTACGGGGTTCAGCATTGGCGGGAAACGGATCACGGATCAGGCGGCATGAACGTTATGGAAGAATTCACGATTGAAGAAATATCCGCTGTTGACACGCCCGCGCAGGAAGGCGCGAAAGCGGTTATCATGAAACGAAAGGAACCAGAAATGGCGACGAAGAAAATCGCGAAAACTGTAGCGAAAGATTGTCCAGAAAATCCTGACGATTGCTTGATAGATGATGATTGGGACGATTTTTGGCTTCGTTATTCGGCGAAGGCCGAGGCGTTAAAGATTGATACCGTTGCCCTGAAGGCCGCTACCGAGGCCGCCGTAAAGGCTCGTGGATTGGCCGCCGTCAAGGCGATTGTTATGCCAGACGATATGCCGGACGATGAGTTAATTTACTTGCCGCCGATACCAGCTGAAAAAACCTGGGAAGATGGAATACCGTGGGACGGCGTGCCGTGGGACGGCAAGCCGCGCCCCGGCAAGCCGAGACCGCCGTTTACAATGGCGGACGACACGGACAAATCGAAGCCGCCTTATACCTTGCCAGGGGTTATTCCCTGGGATGGGAAAGGCACCCCACCACCGAATTGGAATTGGCTCTATTTGAGGGATGGAAAAATGATGGACGAAGAAAAAATGGACGACACCGACAAGGCGAATCGAGGCGGGTATATATGGATGGATGGAGAGGGCCGACGCATTCTTTCTCGTGAAGGCTACCCTGATCAGGTCGTCGGGCACCATGATGATTCTTATGAAATGATGGATGAAACCGATAAGGCGATAATTGGTCCATTTTCCGTTCCTGTTCCTGGCGGCGGGAAGTGGCCGCCAGACATTCCAAAAATGAAAGAAAAGGCGACCGCCAAAGGCGACGTTATTTACAAGGCCGCCGACGGTTCTGTTTACAGTAAAGGTGACGACCCTCGGCTTGTCGCATTGGCGAAACGCCATGATGAAGCACAGGCCGAAATCGCCAAGGCAAAAGCAGAAGCAGAATGGCGTGAATACGAGAAACGGGCGGAAGCAGAATTGAACAACTTCCCCGGCGGAACGGAGTACCGCGCCGCGCTTCTGAAGGCGATTGACGGTATGAATCAGCATCAGGCCGAAGCCGCCCAGGCATTGAAAGCTGCGAACAACGCAATCGGTTCCGCCTTCGACCGGATGTCTGTGGAAGCCCGCCAGGACTTTGCGCCGTCTGGTTCAGAAAGTGAATTGAATAAACTTGCGAAAGCCTATGCCGATAAACACGGCGGCACGCCTGAACAGGCGTACAGCGAAGTCCTGAAAACCGCTGAAGGCAAACGCCTTTACGCGAAAATGTATAACTAGAGGAAATTGAAAAATGGCAGCAACGCAACAACCAAAAGTAGTGAATCTGGTGGCGGGCGAAGACCTGAACGGTGATTACGGGGCGGCGGTATCTCTGAACACCAGTGGACAGGTCGTGAAATCGACAACCGCCGGTCAGCTGGTGATCGGCGTCATTGCCGAGGACCCTGAGCGTACCACTGTAGCGGGCGATGACCGCGTACCCGTTGCATTGATTGCGGGCGGCGGCGTACTCCGTATCCGCGTAGGTAACGCGGCGGTTACCGCCGGTCAATTGCTCATTGCTAGCACAACGGCGGGCGGCGTTGCTGGTGTCGCTAACGTAAACGCCCTCACAGCTAATCAGGTCGCTTGTGGTGTTGCCCTAGAGGCAGGAGCTTCGTCTAATCTTATCGGCATGCTTGCGCATTCCGTTGCCAAATAAGGAATATTGAAAATGCCAATCTCTGAAAACTTCACCAAGGCAAGCGGCGGGTACTCTCAACCCTCTAGGGGCGATGTCCATATCAATCAGCCGCTGTCGAATATCTCGATTGCCTACATGCAGGCGGCTGATAACTTCGTTGCTTCTAAGGTGTTCCCCTCTATTCCCGTGGAGAAGCAATCGGATGCTTTTTATGTTTATCCGCGCGGCGATTGGAACAGGTCATTCATGCAGGAGCGTGGACCTTCCACCGAAGCACCTAGGGGCACCTACGAAATTTCTAACGAGTTATACTTCGCGAAAGTTTACGCCGGTGCTCGATTGGTAGCCGATCAGATTCGCGCTAATCAAGACGCAGCCATTGATCTGGATCGAGAAGCCGTGGAGTTTCTTACGCATCAAGGATTGTTGATTCGTGAAATTCGCTGGGCCGAAAACTTCTTTCGTGACAGTCAATGGACCTTCCAATTGAACGGCGCAGGTTCACGGGCGGGCACGGTTGACCCGGCTAGCGGAACGGCAACAAACAGAAATGTTCTTCGTTGGTCTGATGCAGACAGCACGCCGATTGAGGATGTACGGCTATTAAAGCGTACGGTTCTGGGTGAGACGGGCTTCATGCCGAACACGCTCACTCTGGGACGGTCAGTGTTTGACACCCTCATTGATCACCCTGATATCGTTGGTCGGTTTGACCGGGGTCAGACAGAAGGCGGTGCCCTTGCGGGTGACGAATCCGCTCAGCGGATGCAACTGGCGGCGTTGCTTGGAGTGTCAGAAGTCTGGGTTATGGATGCCATTCAGAACACGGCCAACGAGGGCGCGACAGACGCTCATTCTTTCATTGGCGGCGATCACGCGCTGCTTTCGTACAAGCCTTCCACACCGGGCCTGATGACGCCCAGCGCGGGTTATACTTTCGCTTGGACGGGCTACGAAGGTGCTAGTGTTGAGGGCTCATGGATTTTCAAATATCGAAACGATGAGACACGATCCGATGTGATTGAAAATGAAGTTGCTTTTGACCATAAGCAAATTGCGCCTGATCTTGGAGCGTTTTTTAATAGTATCATCTGATGGCTGAAAAGAAACCGCTTAAGAGGATTAAAAATAACAGAGACTGGCGGCAGCGGTTTAACCCGCTTGCCGCTTTCGTCTGGCGGCGGCCCCTGATCTTTCGGGGAAAGAAGATGAAAGCCGGTGCAGCCATACCGAAAGCCTTGCGGGATAACGCCCGAAAGCTGCGGAAATTTTGGACGGCGAACGTTATTGAATTGGCCTGACCGATGGCGTTATTTTCCCGGTTCAGAAACACCCTAACAACGCCGCCTACCAGATCACAGCAGGCAACGGCGGGAACGGATCTGACTTTTGCAAATGCAACGCGGTCATTCATTCCACTGAACACCGGGGCGATCACCGTTCGGCTGCAGGATGATTCGACGGACAGGACCTTCGAGGTTCTGCAGGGTGCTCAATATTCAATGAGGGTCAGTCATTTTCGGGCTGGCTCGACGGCGTCGATTGTAGGGCTCTGGTGAAATGGATATCGGCCCGGCTCTGTTTTCTGTCTCGACGTTTTTCACGGCGTTCATAGGGTCAATCGGGGGCCGCCCAGGCAACCCGTTCTCACCCGGATTTTCTAACGCCTTCGGAGGCCCGTGATGGCCGTACGTTCCCAGACCAATCTAATCAATGACCTGGCAACGCGCATAATCGATAACACCAGCGGCCAGATCACCCCTGCGATTCTCCGTTCCATGCTACTCGATATGATCGAGTCGCTTTTCAATATTCACGGGCTGGAGGAGGGTCAGGTTGCCGCCCTTGGACAGGCGAATGAAAACGACCCTACGGGGATGCAGTTGATCGGGTCGACCCTGATGATGCCGGAAGAAATGACCTTCCAACAGCGGGCGGCTTTCCTTGGATCGAGTGCCCGGTTGTTCTCAACTGGGTCATTTCTGAATATCGAAAATACCGTCACCGATGATCTTTATGAAGTTGTTGATCACCAAGCAAATAAACTCTCTGCAAGCCTTCCGCCTTCGTGGATTAATTACGCTGAAAGCCCGAACACATGGCGGGCGGTTTACACCTCAATCACCGCTAATCAGCGGCCGATTCAATTGGACGGGTACACATTTGACTGGCGGCCGGATTATTTTGGGAGAGTTTGGGGGATTCGATTTATCCTACAGGGGAACCCAAGTCAGAATGTAAGGATTCGAGTTTACGATATTGAGGACGGCACCCCAGGCGAAACCTTGTGGACCTTTCCCACACAGATGGCGTGGGAGACCGGCGCGGGCGGAGTGGATTATCCTTTCGGCCTTACAGATATCGAGTTCCTTGGATCAACCGCCCCTCTGTTGGTGGACCCCGCCCGGAATCTCCGTTTTGAGTTCAGAGCGAACAGCGGCACAATCGCTGAAAATATGAACACCGGCCTTCCGGTTTTTGAGATCATTCCACAAATTGGAGGGCGGCGGAATCTTATGGACCGGCCGACCGGGGTGCCGAACGGCACGCTTCCGGTTGTACTCAACGGCGGGTTAGAGCGGTCTCGATTAAGCGAAAGCGCGGGGCGGGTTCAGGTAACGAAATCGACAGATACGGAGTTGATTTCATTCAGCAGTTCAACAATCACCCAGACCCGGGGCGAACAGACTTACTCGTTTAACTTCACACATACGGGACGGGTTACGGCGTTTGGGACCTACATTGGCGGGGTCAACAGCAACACCGAGGTTGAAGTTAGAATCGCTGATATCTCCCAGAGCGGGACTTCTGTTTATTCTTCAAACACGGTGGAAATTGCACGCGGGTTGACAAACGTAGGACCGCCTGAGTTGAGGTTTTTTCAACTCGACAACCCGTTGAATCTTTCGGGTTCCTACACGATTGAAATCGTAATCGGGCCGCGCGATTTTCGAGTGCAGGAAATTGGTACAAACAGTCTGAGACTTGTCGCTCGAAACGACGAGGCCGCTGAATTGCTTTCAGGCGCGCGCCTGATTGATACAACCGGCGGGCTAACCGGCGGGGGTGATCTTTCCGCTGATAGAAGTCTTTCGATTGCGGACGACGGGGTGACCAGTATTAAACTTGCGGACGACGCGGTAACCAGTGCAAAGATCGCCGCCGACGCCGTAACAGAATTGAAGTTATTGGCGGGGGCGGTGGCGACCGACAAACTTGCGGACGACGCCGTTACCAAGGCGAAACTGAACGCGGATGTATTTGCTACGGGTGCAGCCGTGAATACGGGTACCGAGACTGACACGGCGGTGTCACCTTTCAGGTTACAGTCAAGATTAGAAACGCTTTCGTATGACCGGTACCGGAAGACGCTTGCCGTAGGCGGAACATTCCCCGCGGCGGACCGGGGCGACTACGTGATTGCCAACGGCAACGGTACGGCCAACGGTATCACAATCACAGTAGGTGAAGTCTATCGGTGCACGACAAACGGGACGGCGGTTTCCACACCCGCAAACTGGGACCGCCTTCAGGGAATCGAGGATACCGGCTGGCAGGCACTCGCATACGCAAGCGGCTGGGCGGCGTCCGGTGCAGGCCAATGGCCAAACGCGCGATGGCGGAAGTTTGGACCGGTCATATCCGTGGAAATAACAACCAGTGCAACCGGTACGGTAACAACGGCGGATACGATTATAACGACGCTTCCAGTTCAGGCCCGGCCTGATCGGACTAAGTATTTCATATGGAATGAGAACGGGCAATTTCGCCCCGGCCTAATCCACACCGACGGGCGGGTGAACGTGAACAGTTTATTGACGGGTTCTTTCGTTACGATGCAAACAACCTATCAGCTGGGATAATGGAAGACCGGCGGAAAACGAACGGATTAAGTGAGGTGGGAGTTGCAATCGGGCGGCTGCAGGCCGAGGCTGAAGCAGGCAAACAGCAGCGGCTCGAGTTGTTCCAACAGAACGAGAAACTACGGGCAGAAGTAGGGGAGCTCAAAACACAAATCGCCCAGGGCTTTACAAAACTCGATGAAGCCACCACCGGAAACACCAAGCGGTTTGAAAAACAGTGCAGGGAAATTGAGAGCCTGAAGGTATCGAGAAACCGCGCCCGTATCGCGATAGCCTCAATCGGCGGCGCAAGCGGATCACTCGGGGGCATTGTTGCCGCCATTCTTCACAAGATTGGATTAAATTGAAATGCTTTCCCTGATTGGTTCACTGTTAGGATTCGGGACGTCGTTCCTTCCCAAAGTCATGGGGTACTTCGAGGAGAAACGCGATCAGGCGCATGAGCTCGCGCTTATGGACAAACAGTTGGAACAACAGAAACAGATCGGGGCTCAACGGCTCGAGGCCGTGAACGTGGACGCGGATATTCGAGAGACCGAGGCACTCCACAAGGCCGAGGCCCGTATCACGGTGAAATCCTCTCAGTGGGTGATCAACCTATCGGCAACCGTTAGGCCGGTGATGACCTACGCGCTATTTTTCGAGTTCATGCTACTCACCGCCCTGCTTGCGACCGGTCACATCGATGACGAAATGTATCGGCTGATATGGTCAAATGAAATACAGGCGGTATGGGCCGCCGTGGTTTCATTCTGGTTCGGAGCCCGCCAATGGAACAAGAAATAATTAAATATGATTCCAATGAAGGCCGCGTTTAAGCGCGCGAACATAAACCGGATGAATGTCGAAAGCCGCTGCGAGGTCTTTCGCGCCAATCCATGACCAGCACCTTTCGGGGTGTTTGGTCACAAATCGCCAAAACCTTTCTTCGAGTGGAACCGGGGGCCTTCCAATTTTTTTCATGCCGCTTTCCGAACCTGTCCCGCCCTGATTCGTACCGCGTGGCGGGTGTCGATTCCATATTCGGCGGCCAGCCGTTTCACAGGCTTACGGCTTTCCCTGATGGCCTGAACCTGATCACGGGTCAACCGGTAAGCGGGCGAAATCTGCCGCCCCTTCAAAACCATATCAGCCATGTTCTCCGCGTGCGTCGCCGTGAATAGGTGATCTGGGTTTACACAGGCCGGGTTATCACATTCGTGGCAAACAAAAA
>CAVLYW010000120.1:0-18775 GCA_963675345.1 Trididemnum clinides
TTAAAAAATTTGCAGCTAAATGAGGAACCTCCATAAATGAACTTAATAGTTTCTTTTCGTTTTCTAACAAAGGATATTGTGTTTTTTGACCATCCGTATACGAAAAAAGTACTTTCGAAAACTCAAAATTTAATGAAGATCGGTAATTCAAACCAAGCAAAGTGGGTCTAAATAGATTAGTTGAGTAGTCATCATTATCACTAGCAAAACTCAAGTACGGAATACACGATAAAAGCAATGTAAGGATTAATTTCAAAGCAATCATTTGGGTCTACTACCTTAGATAATCATCTCTCGTTAACCAACCTTTATATTTCATGAAATAAAACCTTATTTCCAAATCTCCATTAATTGATCCTTGTAATTGAACAGTTCCAGTTAATGATAGTGGGCTTGGCCTTTTAACTAATTGGGGAGATCCATTTATATAAGTCTTAGCAGAATGCACTAGGGTACAACTTGCATCACCTATACAAACTACATTTCCACCTCCTGATAAATCCATACCACCCGTTGCATTTTGTATAGCCTCCCATGCTTGTTTATCAAGACCATAACTTTTTGAACCATCTACATAAGCACAACCACCTCCATTTTTAGTACATGCAGATGCTAGACTTTCTTTTGCATCTGCAAGTCCTGCTACAGCATTACCATTTTTATCAATTGAGTGACTCCTAACCTCTCCATATGTAACTTCATTCCTTTTGCGACTCGTCTCATAATTACTCAAATGCGCAATGGCTGAATAGAAAGCGCCTTGGACAAAGTCGTCCCCCGTGGCATGCGCCGATAAACCACCGGCAAAGCTGGCGATCACCGTACGTTCCAACACCATATCATCACCATTAAAGTAAGTCCCCGAAGCTCTGCTCGCTCCTTTGGTGATGATACCGCGGACAAAACCACTACCAAAGTTACCCCCACTAAATGCACTCACCGCTCCTTGGGTCATGCCATGCATAAAATACAGCTTGTATAGATTACCATCAGGTCCACCATAACTTGCCCCAATCCCTCGGCTGATGCCCGCACTGGCAATACTAATGACGCCAGCTTTAAACGCCGAATGCGGATCACCCGTCATGGCGTAGTTGGTGCCACAAAAAGCGTTTTGGTTCTTAGCGAACTTGTGAGCTTTAGAACCACAGCGTTTACTGACTAGCATTCCGTTTTAAAGGTGTCATTCAACCTTACGGTTGTGAACGTCCGAAGAACGGTAAAGGCTGAATCACTGTATCTCGACATACTTATCCTGTTACCCTACAAGTTTTAGGATTTCCTCCCTTATCAAACCCCCAATCTATAATAATATTGGTTTTAGGATCAACTACAGCATAAGTAAGACATTTTCCGATCACGCCTTTTTGTTCAAAAAAGCCAAATATAGAAGGATTTTTTAAACTTTCATAGCTAAAAAAATGGTATACATCATTACCATTCTTATCTTTCGTAATGTGTGTCAATCCATCCCCTTGTTTGCTTGCTCCATTACTGGAAACTTTACCAGCATCTGGATTTTTAAGGGAAATGTTGTTAGGATTCATTTGTCTGCCGATAGAGCGATTTTTTCCGTCAATAAAAGATTGATGAGGATCAGAATTGGTTATTAATCCCCCCAATAGAGAGGTTAAAAGAAAATAGTATACCCACCCCTCCATATTAGTACTCACGAATTGTATTTTTTTGGATGAGATACAGATTGACATGGTCATCCAATAAAGCAGTATAAGTTAAGCCTGCTGCAAATGGCATTGTTCCCCAGTTTGTCCAATTATTGTAGGGTAAACCGCCATAATCTTCGTGCAACCAAGCGTCATGTACTCTACTTATTGCAGCTCCTCCTGGAAATGAATTGCCTATCCTACTACAAAAATTCCCTTGAATAAAACATCCTCCCTTCGTTATATCTTCATTATCTCCGAATAGGTTTTTATCCCAAGGGATTGGTTTGGTATCGTCATATTCTCCATAAATGGTATTGCCATATTCATCTTTAACTGATGGTGGACCCTCTCCTTTTCTCCAACTGGCTTGTTCTTCATGGTTGGTAGATGCACTATACAGATGTTTAGCTATTCTGGTAATAAAGGCAACTTTAAACCCATCCTCAAAATCCCCACCTGAAGCCACAGAAGTAAACCCTCCAATGCTTGAACGAGCCAATGATTTTCCAAGAACACTATCACTCCAAGGCATATTCGCACTTTCTACACCGTGATTAAGTCCTGCACTTGCCATGGCGATCATACCGCTTTTAAACGCTAATTCCATATCACCCGTATAAGCATAAGTCGTTCCAAAACTTACCGCTCCTTGTGCGACCATTTGATTAGCAATGCTCCCACCAGCCGTTGGTTCACCCGTTATAGCTACGGACATCATGGCACCGCCTGCCACCATCATAAAGCGTCCCATGGGCGTGTCATCCATGGTAGCTCCGACCACAAACAGGGAAGCGCCCACTATAAATAACGTCACCGCAAAGTGACCATCCGGATCCGTGTATTTGACTGGGTTGCCTAAGGCATAAGCATAACGATTGTAAGATAAAGCGTTATCGGAGGGTCCACCGATTTGGCTATCGGCACTGATGAAGCGTGCCGTTAGTGGGTCATACAGGCGGGCATTCATGTGTACTAGGGCGATGCTGTCGATGTGTTCATGGCCTGTAAAGCCACGTCGTTCGTGAGAGTCGCCTAGCTGGGGTTGGGTGGATGTCGTGATGAGGCTTTCACCGAATGGTGTATAGCGTCGAGTTTCCATGATACCAAGGTTATCGCTGATCATATCCACATTACCCAGAGCATCACGATGGTAATATTCGGTTCGGTCAACGCGTTTTTGGGTGATTGAAGCAGACCCCACTTTGGTGAGGTCGCGTTGGGTTTCTCGTCGGTAGACCCCCACTTGTTGACCATTGGCATACAGGTAGTGGTTCATGCGTTGCACTAGAAAGTCACCTTGGCGCAGTTCACTGTGTTCGTAGGCTTTGCTGATGTAATGCGTGGTGTGTTGACTGCCATCGGCTTTATGGCTGATCTTTTGTACGCGGTTGCGATCGGCGTCGTAATCAAAGCGAATGGTGGCTCCGTTGAATTGGATGACGGTGGGTTTGTTGAAGTGGTTCCAAGTGATGCTGCGTCCATCCCCACTGAGCTGGTTACCATTGGCATCGTAAACGTAGTTGCTGGTGTGGCTGCCTTGTTGGCGACGGCTGAGTTGGTTGGCGCTGTTGTAGCTCATGTCACCGGCATTGGTTTTATAAATGAGGTTGCCATGGACGTCGTAGCGGTAGTCTCGGCTTTGATTAGAGCCCGATGAACGAGTATAGGTGTCTTGCCAACTGGTTAAACGGTCACGTACATCGTAGGTGTATTGCTGTGTGCGCCCTCTAACCATGTCTTGTCTTTGCGTGACGTTGTTTCTATCATCAAACGTGTATTGGGTATGTCGCTTAAGGTTACCTTCAATTCCGGTGGTTATACCCTTGACACGCCCAATGCTATCGGTTATTCGCCGATCAATGAGTCCATTGCCGAACAATTCGCCTGTTAAATTGCCTTCAGCAGCGTAGTCGAGTGCCTTCCAATGCACCGTATAGCCATTGGCCGCTTGCCTAGCGAGTAAGGATTGTTGTATGCTTTTGCTGGCTTCTTGCACAGCTTGTAACTCGGTGGTTAATGCTCTGAGTTGATCGGCACTTTCACGAGCAACCTCCAACGCTTGTTTAGCTCTTTGTGTCGACTCTTGTGCCTGCCTGGTAAATTGGTTCGCATACTGTTCATTCCAATCAGAGTAGTTTTGGTAACGATCTGCCAAACTTTTGAAGTTGTTGGCTAGGGTTTGATACCGATTCGCTTCACGATTATAAATATGGGAGGCATTGATGTGTCGAGCTGGCCCCCAGGTACAACTTTTTCTCCATTGAGCACTGCCTTTACCCGTACGCTGTCCGTACTTATTGTAGCTATAAACATAATATTGACTGTAGGTGCAGTAATGTTCATCTTGAACTAGGTTTGCAGCAATCGAGTGAGTGATAGTATCATAACGAGTACAATGTCCTTTCCAATTACGCTGACCAGGAGCACAATAACTTATACGATAGATGTGAAAGCCATTGACTGTCTTAACATAGGTGACGGTTTGATTACCTAATTGACGACGGTAGTCATTTACCTTAGCTCTCCAAAGGTCAGCTTCGGCTTGATAGTTTTTCCTTAATTTTTCGTAATAGTCGGAATATTGCTGAAAACGATTGGAGTCATTTTGGTACTTTGTGCTAACACTACTGACCCATTTTGCGTGGTGAATATAGCGGGTCGCCTCATCACTTTTTTGTTGGGCTTTTGCCTCAAGATCAGCCGTTAGCTTCGATAGGGTATTAATGCGCTCCAATGCTGCCAGTAGTTTGTTTTCTAACTCAACCAATTCCAAATCCCACTCATCGGCTTTTCTTGTCACAATTTTGCTTAACTGACCGTTAACAGCGTATTCATAATGGATAGGAAGCCCGCTTGGATGAATAACCTTTTTGACCTTGCCTTGAGTGTTGTAAGTGTAATGAGTGTCGTAATCACGATTCGCAATACGCACCGTTTCACTGCTCAAGCGCATGAGTTGGTCATAGAAATACTCCCGCTTGGCCGTGTTTGATTCACTTTTAATTAACTTGCCTTTGGCGTTGGGTGCATTGTCGTAACTCCAAGTTTCTGCTTCATAAGATCCTTGTTTTTTTCGAGTGACCAATCGTCCCAATTGGTCATAAATCATTTCAGTTGTGGTTCCTTTGGCATCGGTTTGAGAGATGATTTCACCAAAAGCATTATAAGTGTAGTGCCACTGCACTGCCCCATGGCTGGATCATTTTGACTGGTCTTAAAGCCACGTTCATATAGGTAAAGGCATTGCGTTGCCCATTGATAATCGTTGCGGTTAGTTGGCCAATGGCGTCGTATTCGTGTTGGATAATCGCATCATCCTCTGCAATGGCTATAGTTTGATCAGCACTGTTTTTGGTGATGAGCTTACGATAGTTACCAGGCCCCGCTTGCTTTACTGACTAACCTGCGTATTCAAAATCACTCGTTATAGTCTTGGCTTTACTATGATGAAGCGACTGGCTACTCGACAAAGTCATCAAATTTTGTGACAGTCCATTGCGTGTTGTCGCCGTTAAACTGTCCTTTTTTATAGGGACGCGTTTCGCCGACTAAACGCCCAAGCTCATCGTAAGCTTTATCGACAAATATTTCTTCTCCGTTGTAACCACGCACGGTAGTACGAACGACTCGGCCATCGCTATCATAAAAGGTTTTTCTCCAGTCGCCACTGCTGTGCAGTTCACTGACTTGATAGTAACTTTTATCACCCAGTATTAAGCCCAAATTTTGGTAATCCAACCCTCTATCTGCCCCTTGGGATTTTTCATAAGTCCAAATAATATAGGTGTCATCGGCAAGGTTTGCTTGGTTTTACGACATTGACTGTCGTACTGCCAATGTGTGGTTAAGCCATTAATGCCCGTGTGAGTTGCTGGCAGTCCGCAATATTCGTTATAAGTCCATGTCTCTTGGTGATTAAGGTCATTGCGTGTTGTTAAGGTTCTGCCTAGATTATCGTACGTTTTATAAATATTACGCGTTGCCCGCCACTTTTAGCTTGTGTTTGTGCTTGGGTGACATTGCCTTGGCTGTCATAGGTGAATCGCTCTACTAAAGCCAAGCTGCTTTCAGGCTCAGTGACCTTCTTTATTAGGCGCCCTTTGGCATCGTACTCAAAGGTTGTTTCGCGCTCAATAATGTCTTTGTTGCCCTCTTGGTGTTCTACCTTAATGCGAGTGGGCAAGCCATAAATATTTGAAAAAGGTGCTTGATACTCAGTGGTCGTGATCTGTTTGCGGTCGTTGGTTAGCTGTGTTGACTTAAGTGGGTATCCCCAATTATCGAGCTGGTTAATTTCATGGGATTTAGTGAGTAATAAATCTCCATTGACATCGTATATGAGTCGCTCATCTTAATCGGAATAATCTCTTTTATGACATTTGACTCAGCTGATTGTAATGTTCGATAGGTGTAATTCGTTTGCTCTTTGAGTGTGCCGTTAATATAGATACTTGAGCGTTTTCTATGACCTCTTGCTTGGTCATCAAGTTGTATTGTGTCACACTTTTTTGCAAACGACGCTGTCGTATTCAACTAACTCCCGATAGCTTTGGAATTGATTGGCAATATCCAACTGTTGATCAAGATAATTAAAGTGTCTGTTATTGAATGACCCAACGCCATTGCTAACGCCAATGGCTTTAATCAACACGTGCATTACTCAACACTCTTATATTGCCGTTAATTAAGCCTTCTGCTGTCTCTTGATACACCTGAGGATCTGTAAGCAGAGCGTAGGTGATTGTGGTTTGGTTGCCAAAACTATCGGTACCCCCTAACAGGCGGTCGTAAGGTCCAAAGTCACGCGATACACAACTCATGCCCTTGGCACTGCGATAACAAATATCAGCAGTAAATCGCCGTTTAAATCACTGACTTGACTAATGGGAAATACTGGTCAAAACACTGGTTGAATAATACGTTGTTCGTAACCCTAATATCTGTTTTATAACATTGGTTGCAATTAACTTACTTTGAGTCGATACATTAGTGTCCGGCACAATGAGTCCATACTCCCCAAAATCTGTGAATTGATGACCGTTATTTATACTGCAAAGTATGCTATTGCCTGATATGAAGCAAAAATCCAAATAGGCATCAGCATTGATATTAATCAGTTGAATGGAAGCTTCTTGTTGCTTAAGCAAAAAACCGTAGTCAAAATCTTGCTCCCATTGTGTAGAGTCAAGGCTAAGAGATAAAGACTGCTGATTTTCAAAGGCTCGACCCGTATTGTAATGACATTGATACTGGTCGTTTAGACGATAACAGAGATCAAGTTGACCATCACTATTAATATCTCTGAGGCGAAATGTACGGTTGAAGGTTTCCGTTTTATAGAGTTCATGTCGGTTTAAGGCAAGCGGCAGGTTGGTTAACCACTGTTGGAGTGGGGCCATTAAACACGCTATGACCGTTTGTATCTTTATCCCCAAGCAACAAGCAAATTCACGAGCGGCTGTGATACCACACCAGTCAAATTGACCATCTGCATTAATATCAATGGCTAGCGGTTTGGGTAGGTTTGAAGTAGCCGTTCTTGTTCTAGTTGGATTATATGCTTGAAAGCTGAATGATTGCTTTAATAATAAGGCCGATGTATGGCCAATACTTGAGGATTATCAAATGCATTACTGTTGTTGGAAGCGCATTTTAATTGACCCTTGGTGTTAGTGCATAGGTCTGCACGTTTATCGCCATCAATGTCTTGAAAAAAAGTAACTGTCGTCAGTTTGTTTAAATGGTTCGACCATTTTGCCGATGGTGAAAAGGCAACCAGTGGTCGAACACCATCGGCTGATATTGGGCTATGGGTATTTATCTTGCATCAAGGCACAATAAACCCCTTGTGGGTTACTTTGACAATAATCAACTAGCCCATCATGATTGACATCAGCAGATACGGTTGCAATTGTGTCTCATTGGCTGAAATGTTAGGTACACGTTGAGACATCAATTGAGGTTCAGCAAAGTTGCCATCACTTGAGACGCTGCACAATAGAGTGCTGCATCCCTCAATAGCAGACATCTTTGCTACCATCACGATTGATGTCTACAAACTGAGGGTGGTCATAGTTGAAAGATAGTTCACCAGCCTTTTTT
Organism: Trididemnum clinides; assembly: GCA_963675345.1. Classification (NCBI taxonomy): domain Eukaryota; kingdom Metazoa; phylum Chordata; class Ascidiacea; order Aplousobranchia; family Didemnidae; genus Trididemnum; species Trididemnum clinides. The sequence continues at coordinate 7,770 of CAVLYW010000120.1, forward strand.
TCTAAAGGGCTAAATGAGTATGATAAGTCAACAATGCATCTTATCAAAATCGATTTCTTCAATCGCCTCATGCTCTCTGAGGTTTCTTTGAAATTCATCAACGGGCAAAACATCGTTCTGAGCCCAATGAATTTGATGAGGATTGGTGCAAATATTATCTTTATTACACAACTTAATTTCCTTAAGACGAGAATAGTAATTTCGCATTACGTTGGTTTGTTTGTCATACACCAACTGATACTTTTTAATGAGTTGGTTGGATGCCGAGTGCAACTTTATTTCTACCAACCTTTTGGCCATATCGAAGGCTTGTCCAGCAATGTAGTATCGATTACTATCCGTTTTGTCTTGGTAGAGAAAATCAATTTTGAAACCTGGATACGTAATTTTAGATAAGTAGGTAACGCTGTTATTGCCTAATTGTTGATAATGGTAGTCAATGTGATTATTGTGAATATCGGATCGACGACTAATCCACCAAGATAATACAGAGTCTGTACTTTGGTTATACCTGTATTTTGCCCATAAAAAACCGCTCACCTGATGGTAATGTTTGTTCCCAGTAGGTTGGCCCATTACCCGTTTGACCATGAGCCGTAAACAACATCTTTAAATTGTTGTTCAGGCGATATGTGTTTTGCGATATTGAATAAGATGCTGCCCATTTAGGCAGTAGGCATCCGTTGTTTTCATCTGAATACCTTGGTCAAAACCATGTCTCTCTTTGGTTTAGCACAGCGAGAATTTGCTCAGTCCCTTGCAAGGTAAACCCCATGCCTAATTGGTCTATTGGGACCTCCCTGATTATAGGCAATACTCAATAAAGGGCGTTTATTATGTTGGCTTTGCTGAAAGTCTAGGGGAATTGTGTAGGATAATTTTTCCGCCTTTATTACTTGCTTCCCCCACAATATTAGTCATCACTCTGCTTGAGCAAAAGCGAAGACTGCAGTCAATAAGTAAGCGAGACCACTAAGAGAAAAATTCTTACAGAACTTTGTCATGATCAATGTACTGTGTTTAGGTTTAGGAGGTTCATACAGTTACCTGTCAATTCAATGTTGTTGATAGTTGCAATAACTATTCATCACCCGAAGTAGTTAGATGTTGGCATTACTGGTTTGCAATGATAAGCTGAGGTAAATACCCAAGCTACTGATAACAAGCTCATTATAAACCATGACTCTCATTGCAGTTTTTGCAGTTGTTGTTGTAATCTTTTAGCTGATTATTAGTCTCTTCCTTTTTCATCATCCAAGGCTTGATCAAGTGTTTATAAGTTTGGTTTAAAAATTCTTGATAGTTGTTTTCTAAGGTTACTCTTGTTATGCCGTGCTTTTGTTCCAATTCATCAAGAAAGTCATTTATTTCCTGCTGTATAGCCACTGAATTATCATTTTTATCAAAGTCTTTCAAAATTTGAGTCAGTTGATTAATGTCTTTATCTAATTCCTCAATTAACTGGTCGGTCTCATGACTAATTTGCTGAAACTCAACTGGTAGTGCAGGCGTAGCATAAGACTGAGTGGATGGTTTAGAAAATTTCTTTTTGAAACTTGCTAGTGAGGATAGCTGTTGGCTGTCAAATGGTGCTCGAGAAGGGTTGTCAATAGTGAACTCAAAATTGGCTCTTGTTTTATCAATTGTCTTTTTGTCAGATTGATAGACAGCAAATACAGTTACTGACACTAGCACAAAAACTGACATCATCAGTAAAACTTTTAAAGTAGAGTTAGATTGGGTGCCAGTGCAGTTTTTATTGCTTATCCGTTTTGTCCGCATAAGGTAATTCTTTATATTACAAAATCTTTTACTAAAAGTGGTATTCTAATTTGACGCAATAGTCTCTGTCAATGCTTTTTAGCTATTTTTGTGAAACCCTATTAGATTGAGTTAGATTGAGTTGGATTGAGGCGATACAGTTTGAATGAAAATTGCATAAATATGAATACTATCAAGATATATATTAACCATTGGTTCCCATGTTTGGCATACGGAGTCAATCCAGTTCTAGGAGTAACGGTCTGCAACCAAAATGAATTTCTTTTTACCAGACTATTGATAAGCTCTCCTCTGTGGTTTATATAAAGTGATGAAGAATTGTTGGACACAGATAGCAAGGGTTTTTGATGTTCTAGTGCCCTAATTTTAAGCAGATTAGTGAAATAGTGTTTTACGGCGAATGATTGACTCCACCCCATATCACTAAAATGGATTATCACGCCATAGGGTTTGTACAGATTGGTGAATAGATAGCCATATAATGCCTCAGAGCAAATCATTGGAAGAATTGAAAAAGAATTTGAAAGATTAATTGTTTTGCTTGAATGATTCGGTGTTATCAGTTGATTCTTATCAATCTGCGGTAGCCATGATGATTGCCACACATCCGCCGACGATATTTCAGGCAAAAACTCAAAGAGAGGCACTAGCTTTTGTTTATGATAGACTGGTTTCATTGATGAGGAGTCAATAATTGCATTACTCCTGCCCTCATCCGTAACAAAGTAGGCTCCGAATAAAATTTTCGATTCAATATTTTGTTTTTTTAATTCTGATTGAATAAGAGGCAATACCTCATTAAAATCCTCGCTAAATACCAATTCCGGAAAAATGCTCATGTCTGGCTTAGGATAAATATTGACTTTGCCTAGATAGTGTCGTCATGAACTTTAAGAGTGTTCGATAATTAATTTATTTTACTTGCAAGCCGTTGATATCAGCAGATTAAATTATGTCAAAATCACACAGACGACACGATATTTCAGATAAGGTATGAGACTTATTGGATCCTTGTTTACCAGGCAGATTAGGCGGTTGGGGGCTAGTTGCCGACGATAATCGGCGATTTATCAATGCCGTATTGTGGATTTTACGAACGGGTTCGCCATGGCGCGATTTGCCATCGGATTAGGGCGATTGGAAGAATACCCATCGTCGCTTTTGTCGTTGGCGAGATAAAGGAACATGGGGGGCACTATTGGCTCAACTCATTGATGAACCCGACTATGAATGGTTAATGATTGATGCCAGTTATATCAAAGTCCACCCTCATGCGTGCGGGGCAAAAGGAGGAAATCAAGCAATGGGTCGCACAAAAGGGGGCTTAACAGCAAATTCCATTTGACCGTGGATGCGAATGGTATGCCGCTCAGAGCCATTATTACAGAAGCTACCACGGCAGATTGTCGCCAAGCTATACCCCTGATAGAAGGAATGAAAGCAGAGCAGCTATTAGCCGAAAAAGCCCACGATACCAATGAAATTTTACAACTGTGTGAAAAGTACAACACGATTCCAGTCATTCCTTCCAAAAGCAATCGTCAATGCCCTCGCCAACATGATGCCTATTTGTATCGACAAAGGCATTTAGTGGAAAATGCTTTTCTATGGCTTAAGCGTTGGTGTGGAATTGCGACACGGTATGCGAAAAACGCCTCCTCATGCCGTGCTGCTATTCATTTTCGATGCCTGATTATGTGGGCAGAAATCTTATGACGACACTATCTAAGGAAGCTCTGATCAAGTCTGCAAACGCACAACAGTAAAAAAAGTGTCCCAGAACTGTGTTGATAAGTCATGGAAATAGCCGTACTATACAAATACTTATCGCCTTGTTCTGAAACATTTTTTTACTATCCATCATTTTCCGGACTTAATCAGAGGCTCCCTAAACAATTGACGCATAATTGCTCTGATATTTCCAATAAAGTAAAAGCTGATGCAGTAAAATTAATTAAGCAACTGTTGACATTTTGGTATTTGTTTGGGTACAGCGGATATCCATTTCGCTTCAGTGTATTATAAGAGCAAATTTTTCACAATTGGGCGGTCTATTGTTGGGCAAATAGGTTGGCAGATATTTTTTGTTTTGCGTGGTTTTGCTGATCAAGGCAAGTGCCGGTTGGATCCAAAAAAATGAAAGGTAGCCAAAAGATGCTCCAGAGTTAGGCGTCAGGTCATTGCAGTAATTTGGCTACTTCAGTGACTTACTAAGGTAGCTTAGTGCTTGGGTTTGTAGACTTAATCAGAGCTTCCTTAACCAAAGTTACTTCGAGTCTTGCACATTTATGTTGCACTTTCACGCAAAACTTAATTGAATAGCATGCAACTTTTTAGTTTTACTAAATTGGCTTCAACATAAATCGACCAGCAGAGCAATAGTAGTGTCACACACAGTAATGCTTCAAGCACCATCATCAAACTCTTTCAATGCCATTGCACATGAAAAACATTTCATTTTCAAACACACTAACTCCAGCGCCCATGCCTTTATCTGCGAGTGATTGCAACTCACTGCAATCGACACCCATGAGCATAGCAAATACCCTTGCTTGTCCTGCGCAGGCAGATGAGACCATCGTTATTCAATCTGTTGCTGACTTAATCCGTTTCAGTCAGTCAGAAAAAGCGATGCTTAAACGTCAATTTATCGGACAAGCTACTAATGTGTTACTGCCAGCACATTTCAATGGCTGTTATCTGCTCAATCAGTTAGAACATTTTTCACCCAAAATTGAACGCTTGAAACACGATAAAGTACTAGTCACTTATCCTGGGAGTATGTCTTGGCATGAGTGCATTAAGTTTAGTGTAATTAATGGATTCTGGGGTGGCGAAAATCTAGCGCTTATACCCGGTCTTGCGTCTGCAGCTCCAGTGCAAAATATTGGGGCCTATGGCGTGCAATTGGAAGATTTGAATCCAAGAATTTGGGGGGTTGATGTTAGCAAAGAACAACATTCAGAAAAAACAGCAATACAAAAATTCAGTGCTTCACAAGCCCAGTTTGGTTATCGTCAAAGTATTTTTAACAAAGAATTGAAAAATAAATTTTTCATTACTAAAATTGCATTAGAGTTTAGCCTCAGACCCAATCCAATCCTGCACTACCAAGGATTGCAAGACTATTTCAGTAGCCAAACCACCACACCAACATTGCAAAAAATTATGCAAGCGGTGATTGAAGTAAGGCAACAACGACTGCCCGACCCAGCTATCGAACCAAACGCTGGTAGCACCTTTAAAAACCCCATTATTAGTGAAGCCACTTTCAAAGATTTGCAACAATCTTTCCCCGAATTAATTGCAAATGAGGTGCATGTTAATGAGCAAACGAAGTATAAGTTATTTGCAGCTCAACTGATTGAATTAGCGGGTTTAAAAGGTCATAGCAACGAACATGGTGTGCAAGTTTCTGAACATCATGCTTTAGTAGTTACTAATCCCAAAGGGGCAACTGGTGATAAGGTTTTGCAACTCATGCAAGAAATCCAAAACGCGGTTACTGATAAATTTGCTATCAACCTCATACCAGAAATTGAAGTCGTTTAATTTATTGATTTGACTATCAAACCCGAGAACATTCGCCCTATTGAACAGACGCCTCAGTTGCCCGATCACCTAAACGGCAAATTTGGCGAAAACAGGGCAGAAATCTCAAAATTACAAATTTCCGTCTCTCATGATATTGAGGCCATACTCTTGTGGATTAACCGCTACGATGCTTCACCCCACACAAAACGTAGTTATCGCAAAGAAATTGAGCGATTATTTCTGTGGGCTGTATATGAACGCCAAAAGCCATTTTCCAGTTTACGGGTTGAAGATATACAGGACTATCTAAAATTTGCTAAAAATCCTAGCCCTATCTATATTTGGATGGGACCTAGACGATCTCGTGAGGATCCTCGCTGGCGCCCTTTCGAGAAATGTTTGCAAGAATCCAGTCGCAAACAGGTGATGACTATACTTGGTGCCTGCTTTAGTTTTTTGGTTGCCGCAGGCTATCTAGTCAGCAATCCAGTGAAATTGTTGAGTAAATCTAATCGGCCTAAGCCATATCAAGCAGCCATTGTTGAGCGCTACATCGAACAACCTGTATGGGATTTCTTTTGGCAATTTATTATTGACCAACCAACCAAGACGGCAACGCAAATCCGTCACTACGAACGTAATCGCTTTATCTTTAGTTTGCTCTACGAACAAAGTCCAAGAGCGAGTGAAGTCGTGTCGCATCAAATGCGTAACATCATCAACAGAGAGGGTCAGTGGTGGTGGCAGATTACAGGCAAAGGCGGCAAGACTGAGCAAATTCCTTGGACACAAAATTGTATGGAAGCTCTAGTGCGCTATCGCCTATCTCGCCAGCTTTCTAAATACCCCTCAGTACAAGAATGGCAACCACTGGTAGCATCCGTACATGGAGAAAAACCGATCTCAGCTGGCATGTTGTACAAAATCGTCAAAAGACAAGTGCAACTTGCTGCCGCCAACTTACGTCAAAAGGATGCAAACGCAGCATTGAAATTAGAACAATCCTCCACACATTGGTTTCGCCACACTTCGTTAACACACCGAGCCAATGCTGGCGTTGATTTACGTTTTTTGCAAGCCTTGGCTCGCCATGAAAGTCTCAACACAACGCAAAAGTATTTACACGTAGAAAAAGAGGCTTTTTACCAAGCGATTAATCAAAAACGAACAAAGCCCTCTAAGGAAGATTCGATTAAGTCCGGGAAATGATAGATAGTAAAAAAGTTACAGTCACTTTGTCAAAAGAGGCAGGAAGTTTTACTAATGGTGGTGCTATTGCAATGACTTTTCAGCGCAGTTCTGGGATATTTTTTTACTGTTTTACGTTTGTGCCCTTAATCAGAGGTTCCTTAACTTATCCAATTCTTCAGTAGCTTTGTCTTTTAGAAGTTATTTTCCTGCCCTGCAAAAATCTGAAGTTTGCCTAGATAATGCGGCGATGACACAGATTTGCCAGGTTGCCATTACGCAAGCTCAAACGCATTTGCAACAGTTGCAAAGTAATGTCGCACGTGGCATCTATGCTTCTGCTGAGGTTGCCACTCGCCATTACCAGCAAAGTAAAGACAGCATTGCCAAATGTTTATGCACTCAGCCTGAACGTTTACACTTTGGCAGTAATACCACAGACCTCATTAATCAGTTAGCTCGTTCCATTTGCGCAACCTTATCGAAGGGTTCCACCATTGTCACCACAGCTGCCGAACATCATAGCAATTTTTTACCTTGGCAACAATTAGCACAACAACATCAACTGCATCTTGAGGTTTTGCCTCTATTGCGCGATGGCGCAGTGGACTGGTCACACTTGCAGCAACTTGATACAAAAGCGATCGCACTAGTGGCGACACATCATGCTAGCAACGTTACAGGCATCGTCAATGATCTTACTTGGCTTAGTCAATGGTGCAAGCGGCACCGTATCCACAGCATTATTGATGGCACGCAAATGCCACAACATCAACTACCTGATTTTACAACGCTGGATGTTGATGCTTATATATTTTCTGCGCACAAGACCTATGCTCTGGCAGGTTTAGGCATTCTGCATCTGAAGCAACAACTACAACAACAGTTGCAAGCCGTCGTATGGGGAGGTGGTATGGTAGCGCAGGTTGATATTAGTGCCGACAAAACACATTTTCAACCGCATCAACTCTTTGCAGCTGGCACACCTAATCTACTCGCCATTCGTTGCCTAGCGGCTACCTTGAACTGGTTGACACAGCAATCTATGGATGTATCTAGAGAAAGCGAGCAAACGTTATACCAGCTTGCCATCAAGCAGCTTAAACAGACATCAGGAGTACGTATTCTTAATAGCACTAATAAAATGCAAATCCCTATCATTAGCTTTTACCATGAACGCTTGCATGCCCATGACATCGCTAATGTACTAGCGCAGCACGGGGTTGCCGTTCGCGCAGGACATCACTGTGCGCAATTGTTAATGCAACACTGGCAACTTGATGCCTGTGTGCGCATTAGTTTAGCCCCTTACAACGACAACCATGATTTACAACGGCTACAACAGGCCTTGCACTGTATTACAGAATTTGATAAGCAACTGCATAGATAATCCTAATTATTACAATGATTTACAACGCTGACATTTTGAGTCTTGTGAAAGGCAATATTGCCAAACCTGCTAACTTGACCAACTTTGCTCAAGAGCAGATAGCCAATCCTCTTTGTGGTGATCGCGTGCGTTGGTATTTACCCAAACAGCCTAGCAATGATAATTGCTTGCATGATCTGTATTACGAAGTAAGCGGTTGCTTACTGACAAGAGCGGCAAGCCATCTTTGTCATCAACAATTTCATGCAAAAGCTACTGAGCGCGTGCAACAATTTATCGACAAGCATCAGCTACATAAGCCCATACTTGAGTTTACTGAAGAACTTGCTTTATTTGCCGACTTAAACCAATCGCCCAATCGACAACAATGCGTTAGCTTACCTTTTCTTGGATTACAGAAACTGCTCGCACAAATAGATTACTGAAAAGCCTGCTGTATCCACCGCACTGCATCGCCATTGATGGCTAATACATCAAAACGCACAAAATGATTTTGATAACAGGGAAATGCTAGCAAAAAATGTTGTGTTGCCAGTTTGATTTTCTTTTGTTTGCTTACTGTCACCTGATCCTCTGCTAGACCAAAGAAGGCTTTTTGGCGAAACTTCACTTCTACAATGATTATTGTTTTTTGCCCAGACTCTGCATCCACAAACACCAAATCCAATTCTCCTTGTAAGCAACGATAGTTTTGACATACCAGCTGTAGTCCCTGATGCTGTAACCATTTTTTGGCACGTCGCTCCGCTGCATTACTGAAGTTCCAAAACCCCACCCTTAAATTCTCTAGTTAATCAGTGTTGCTTGGTCAGTGGCGTGCTTGTACCAATGTAAGGATTTACGTAGCTGCTTGTTTTCGTGAACGTAGCGACCACTGAGTCCAGAATAGTGAAAATCTTGACCCGATTTAAGGTGCAACGACAACAATAACGCATCATACCCCATCGCTTCAAAGAGAGTCAAATTGCTTTGGCTATAACGCCAAGGGATATCAATATAGTTGATGCCTGCCAAGTCTTGATCAACAATAGGGTTAAATTGCGTTGAACGCGTCATTTTTGAAGTTGCCACCATCAATGGCAGTTCGCCACCGACAAGATTCAGTACTGGCGATAAAGTACGATTTTGATCTAAAGATAAAAAACTGAAAATGACATCAACATCTTGACGAATAAAGGGAAAGTCGTCCTGCGCTTGAAAGTTCTTTTGCAATCGCCCGTCAGCATCAACCTCGAGTTCCTCTAATGAAGGATGAAAAGTCATGGTTTGTTTGATTTTATTGCTATTATCGTTAATGTTATCGTCTAGGTATACCAGATTATCAATATTGTGCCCTAGTTTAAACCAGGCATCAACCAGTTTATCGGCGTCTGCTGAACTCGATCGACTGTCGATAAAGACAATAGCGTTACAGGCACCAGCGGCATCCGCAAAATCGACCATCTGCTGCCATTGATTATGTAGACTCAGTTCAATGCTGATATTGCTTGACGATGGCAACGGTTGACGCGGTTGATTAAAGGGTAAATTAATGACTTGCTCACTAAAACGAATTTGATTAACTATTTGCGGCAATAAAGGACCCAACACGGCATCATAGTCTTGCTCCACTAAATCATCATATGTTGCCGCAATATCAGCATACTCATAGCTGTCGATAAAATTAATTTGCAAGGTATAGCCTCTTTGCAAATATAACTTCATAATTCCCTGCCTAAATTCCTTGGCAACAGAGGCGTATTTAGGGTTAGAAAAAGGCAAAATCACGGCAATTTTACGTCCATCAAGATTCTGCTCTACGCTACTATTGATACTGGAGAAATGAGAAACAACAAAACCTCGTTGTAAAACCGTATCGTTGTTATCTTGTAAAATAGCCTCAGGAATAATCAAATTACGATTAATTTTCACTAAACCAATAGCACCATCCTCGTCAATCAGCCGACGCTGATCACTCGCTTCAGTCTCGAGTGGCTGCACGATAGTCGGCTTTAACTCGATACTCGGTAAGGTACTAATGGTGATAGATTGATTTTCGATGGGCGCAGGTATCACGGGAATAGTGCGCTTGCCTGTTGCTTGCTCGCGAGAACAACCATGCAGTAATAGCAAGCACAGAAAAAGCATACATGATAGTAACGCCGACCCTCTTAATGCATTTTTGCTAGCGTGAGTATGCTCTTTGCCGCAATAATCAGCGACAGACAAAGATGCCTTAACATTACAACTGAGCATTGAATTTAACGATTTTTCATACGGCTTATTTATGAATTTAGCGTTTAGCGCAAATAGTATGAAGAGGTACAACATCACTAACTATGCATAAACGGTTAGTCGCACTAATGTGACATAAGCATTGCTAAAAAAGTATATTTTGTAAATGATAGGCAACATAAAAACCAAAGATAGCAAACACAAGGGTAAATTATACCTTGCAGCAACTCCCATCGGAAACCTTGGTGACTTATCGCAACGCTTTATCAACACAGCCAATACGGTAGATTTAATCCTCTGTGAAGACACTCGCATTAGTGCCAAAATCATGCAGGCAATTAACTGCCACACACCGCTTAAGTCCTATTATCAACATAACGAAAAAAAAATGACGCAACAGATATTGCCTCGCCTACTAAACGGTGATAGTCTAATGTTGATTAGTGACGCTGGTACACCCGTATTGCATGATCCTGGTTTAGAACTAGTTACACAAAGCCATGAGCAAGGCATTGAGGTCATTGCTTTACCCGGTCCCTGTTCAATCAGCGCCGCTATAAGTATTAGCGGCATCAACTGTCAGCAGTTTTGTTTCCTAGGTTTTATCATGGCACAACAAACTGCGGCACTGAAACAACTGGAACAAGCGAGACAATTCCCCATGGCGTTAGTTTTCTTTGCATCGCCACACAAAATCCTGAGACAATTAAAGTGGTTAGAGCAGGTTTTTGGTAGCCAACAAAATATCGCCTTGATTAAAGAAATCAGCAAACTGCATGAAACCGTTATCAAAGGTAGTATTACTCACGTTTGCGACTGGTTACAACAACACGACAAACATCGATACGGCGAGTTTGTTATCATTATCGATAACACGCCCAGACCAAACCCAAAATAC
>CAVLYW010000121.1:0-16983 GCA_963675345.1 Trididemnum clinides
ATACGTAGATATAGGTAGACTACCAAAATAGGTAGCCTGCTATACCACAATAGGTATACTGTAAATATGGCGGCATTACATACAACGTTAAATGCTTTTGCCAAACAATACCTATCGAAGTTGTGGCCTTGTTTCTGACACTAACTTTGTCCAGATGAGCGCCAAGCAGGGAAACTGTCAATACCATTTTTCAAGTCTCGTCAGGGAAATGAATTCAGGTATTTGAAGTAGAAGTAGCCCAGAATCACTCATAGCCCCAAAATATCACATTTATTTAATACTATAAGCCATCACGCTGGTCATAACATTGAAATGGGTCATGATATGAGCTTCTCCTAAGATCTGAGCCAAGCAATTTAATTGCTTCTATTTTAATCTGGGAGCCAAGCAGTCTACTTGCCGTTATGGTGTTCCAGTAGCATAACAAGACTGACAAACACAGCACAAGCTTATAAATTTAATTATCGTCATCAACAAATTATTTGAAACTGAAACAATAAGAATGATTATATAGCAATACATACCTTGTAAAGCATTTTTGCAATAAACAAAAAAACTTTGTTCCTGCACCTCTCGAAGCAGTCCTGGTGACTCCGTACGTGTTTCTGTTTTATGTGCCCTTAAAGTAGCCATTTCTTAGAGAAGCGATGTTATATGTTGAAAATACTTGAGAACAGCTGTTACTGCAGCCAGATAACCTGTCCACCTCTGCTTAAGCAGGCATTTCAACTCTTCACCATCATAGTGAAGTGCAATTATGGACTTTCGAAAAAAAATGTAAAGACTGCCATAAACGTGCAAAAAATCATTGATCGCTTGTTCAATCACCATTGCGTGCACCACTACAAGGTGTAATTGATGGTTCAGGCAGTGCAATAAGGAACTTTTCTGTTTTCTCGCTTCTGCAATAGACGTTTAACTCCTCCACAGTGTTCTGCCATTACATATGCGCCATCATAGGTTTGACTAAACATCTTTGATGAAGTTAGCCCTGTTTTAGTAAGTTCGGCCAAAATCACGTCAGTAATTCATTTTCAAGGACCCGAATCGATGCTTGATAAAATCATAAAACGTTCCGCTACTTTCAAAAAACTCTCGTTAAAAAAACGAATAATTATGGAAATATTTTTTACATAAGTCGGGTCCTTGGTGCCATCAACTTTAAATGTATACCAATAATTTCCAATTTCTTGCTTAATACTTTCGGTGACTACTGAGCTCATAGCAGCAATAAGTTCGTTTTGCATATCGTGACTGGTATACGTTGCATTATGTAGACAGTTTTAATGATTGCACGTAAACGCTGTTTTTTTTAAACACTGTAATTAAACAGACTTAAAAAGATTTCATTTCTCCCTTCGTCTTTGCTTTCAAATGCGTCAACTTTTCCTGTGAATATCAATTGATGAGTTGCCAAAAAAGCTACTATGTCAATTGAGGTAGAAAAATTGTAGCGTTTTCTTTCGATTGCTTCTGTGTTGACTAATGAGGTAATTTCCTCAGCCATTTTAGACCCTTTGATTTTTTCTTTCTAGTTATGCAGCACGTTAAGTGTTCTTTGGAGGTAGCATGCTTGGAAAAACCTCTATTCATTTTAGTAGCATGCTTTCAATTACGTTAGCCATCGGTTGTACAAGTTGATTCACAACGCATTTCTCAATAGTTATTGCGGTAAAGAAAACAAAAAGCTGCATCAAACTTGACAAAATGTTCCAAAAAATCTCATCTCCGATACCACGCAGAATTGAAGCATTTTTTCTTGGCCCCAAACATGCTTACAGTACAAGCACGCAGCTTAACTTGATAGAACTATATAAATAGAAAATAATATAAACATTGAAATTAACTAAATTTTAAATTAAATAAATAAACTAATTTAATTAAACTAAATTAAATAAACCTGTAAGTATAAAACATCCTCAACTACATTGAGGAAATTTGTCAATTGCTAGCCGGAGTCACCCAGCAGGGCCCTCCATCAATAATGTCGCGGTTAGTATTTCGGTTCAACCCCCTGTGCCGGCTTCACGCATCGAGCTCTTGTGTGAGCAGCAGCGAAAAGTTGATGAATTTTATGGACTTTCACAATTCCTGCACACGAAATTGTGATCATCATATTCTCTTAAATTTGACTGGTAATACTCACAAAGAATCTTGCCACAAATTCATTATCGTTAATACTTGTGAGAGAGCACGGATTGTACATAATCAAAACTTATTGCAGCGGCGAACTATGGTTGCTTTCACAATTAAAGAAACAAACTATTTAATGGTAAGCCTATTTTGCGATGTGGTACTGCCCCTTTCCTATTTATATTTGTGGTATTAAGTTTCTAATTTGGCTGCACTATTGCTCTTGTTTCCGGCAGAGCAACAAAAGCGGCTATTGTTCTATCTAAATTCAGCTGTACAAATTGCTATGGTTATGGTTTTTTGTTGATTTTGTGTTAAAACTTGGGATTTTATAACACTGCTGTAGAGTATAAACATAAATACCTTAAGAGGCAGTATATCAGCAAAAGAAAGAATCCTTGTTTTATATTATATACGACGGCGTCACCCATAGAGCCACCGTCAATAACTGTGGGATTAAGAGTGTCGGTTCAGCCAGCCAAATCGGCTTCATCTATCAGGCTCTTGTGTGAAAAGTTGTCAAAAGTTTATGTGTTTCCTGCACATAAGATGTTCACGACCTTTTGTACTCCTTTTCCTAACAAAATATCTCATTTTAAGATCCCGGCTATGCCTTAGGTCTATGTGCTCTATTCATTACTGATACAAACCCAAGGGAGTTGTGAGCGTCCCGTAGTTTGGAAGCAGGGAACACATTTCGGATATCAAACTATTTTCAAGAAAAATAGCAAAAATGTCTTTCGTGTGGTGCGATTTGACACAGTGATGTTGTTTTCTTTTGATTTCTCCTTACTTTCTCAAGTCCTCGCTGGCTACGCATGATGTAGCATGTTCTTTCTCCCTGCTTGACGTGCCCTGAAAAGTTGAAAAAATTCTTGCTTTTCTCCAAATGGTTGGTTTGATGCCAGTAGCTTTATAAAGCTATTATGAATTTTGAGCAAACTGCAGACAGTGACTGTTTTGACTTGTCAGGTCTTTTTAGTGCAGTTGGTGACCAACAAGAAGCTAAAGGCATTAAATAAAGCATGGTTTAGATCGTCACACTTGAAGGACCTATACTAGGTCGACCGTAGTGGATGGTCTGTCAGTACACGCGAACCCGTATCACTCGTGAATAAGTGGCGGTTGTCGCAGGTGTATTAAGTCTAACAACTGCTAAAACAAAAGTGCTGTCACAGCCTAGTGGTCACAAGCTCTTAAAGTGATACAAGAGGCCAGCGATGCACTTTAAGCAAACTGCAGACACTGACACTGTTTCGACCTAAGCTTTATTTTAAGCCTCTAGCGTCTTGTTGGGCATCAATTGCACTGAGCAGACCTGATAAGTTGAAATTACGAGGGTCAGTCAATAAGTAATGAGACTTTCTCAATAATTCAAGTTTGCAATGACTGGTAATCAAAAAATGCTTTTTTATTTTTCAACATAGTCTCCCTCCTTTGCAACACACTTGTTCCATCTTGATATTAGATTGTCTATTCCTTTGGCATAGAATTCCGTGGACTGGGTCCTTAGCCAGTTGCTCACAGCAGCCTTCACTTCTTCGTCAGTCTGGAAGTTAATTCCTTTCATACTCTCTTTGAGTGGGCCGAAGAGGTGAAAATCAGATGGTGCAAGGTCTGGGCTGTAGGGTGGGTGTGTTAGAAGTTTCCAGCCTAAATCTTCAATTTTGGCTAGGGTTCTTGCTGCTGTGTGGGGCCTTGCATTATCCTGAATTAGAATCACACCTCTTGATTGAAGTCCCCTCCGTTTGTTCTTAATGTCTTTTTTCACTTGAGTTAGCAGCTCACAGTAGTTCTCTGAGTTCACAGTATTGCCCCTTTCCAAGAAACTGATAGTGATCGGCCCATTTCTGTCCCAGAACACAGTGAGCATGACTTTCCTTAAACTTTTCTGAGATTTGAATTTTTTCTTCACTGGGGAAGAAACATGCTTCCACTCCATTGATCGTCGTTTCGATTCAGGTTCATAATGAAAAACCCAGGTCTCATCAGTTGTCACTATTCTCGACAGAAATGCATCTCCCTCCTTTCTGTATCTGCGTAGTGATGCTCTGGAAGCCATGAGGCGTTGCATTTTGTGATCATCCATTAACATCTTTGGAACCCAGCGACAAAGAAGTGAAGGCTGCTGTGAGCAACTGGCTAAGGACCCAGTCCACGGAATTCTATGCCAAAGGAATAGACAATCTAATATCAAGATGGAACAAGTGTGTTGCAAAGGAGGGAGACTATGTTGAAAAATAAAAAAGCATTTTTTGATTACCAGTCATTGCAAACTTGAGTTATTGAGAAAGTCTCATTACTTATTGACTGACCCTCGTATATCAACCTGAAAATACAAATGACAGATTTATTCTTTACTGGCACACTTTTCTCTTGCTATGACCTCGCCCTGGCCTTTCTGCGTGCTTTGCCCCGGTGATTACCTCGCCTTCTCATTTTTGCGCGCTTTCCAAGTGTTATTTTGCTTTCATTGAAAATTTTACTTTATTCAGTAATTTAAGTATGATACAAAAACAAAAATTTGGTGATAGTGACCGAATATACCAAGAAAGACAAACAAAAGAACTTTTTTTGCGCAGATTAGTAGCATGTCAATCTGCTTAATTTGCAGGAATGTAGTATTAGGATGATAGTAGTGTAACATTAAGAAGCATTGTGTCACAACTCATGCGTCAGCTAATCACAAGGATAAGTATCAATTCAAATGAGACAAAGTGGCAGAACTGATAAAGGTGCTCGCTGCACAGAAGTTATGCTTTAGCGATATTTCCTCTCAACCGGAAGCTGCTGTTGCAGCTAATTATATAGTGGAGCAAGTTATTGCAAAACAATCAAAATCGTTTGCGAACGGAGAATATGTGAATGAATTCTTTCAGCGCATTACAGATGTCATGCATCCTTAGAACAAAGAACAATTTGAAAAAATCAGACTTTATCGGCAAACCATTGCTCGTCGATGAAGACTTTAACACCACACACAAACATGACTACTTGAGCAGTATCTTTGCTGTCCACGTTTTCATCAATGGCTGGTGAGTAAAATGCAAAATCTCCAGTTTTGCATGTGAGACTCTCTTTTAGGAAAATTCTTTTGCTCCCGCAGGGGTAATATTGCTGGAAAAAAAAGGTTTTTTTCAAACTTTTTTCTGCCGAAGTTACACAATCAGTTTACTGAAAAAATAGATTTGTGACTTTATTTCTAATCCAATTTTCACAAAAATTTCGAAAGATCACGCTTGTTTCCTCACGCAACCGGAGATGTAAAATTTGAGATTTCTTGGATTTTCTTACCCAAAAAGGTTTAAAGAGATCAAAAGCCCAGTTGCAGATGACAAAACCAGCCAAATTTTTAACAGACACATACAAAATCTAACTACCTTGAAATCAAATTGAGATGTCATGTTTACCACAAAACCAAACTTGTTATTTTTAACACAGTATGAAAACTAATCTTTTGGGGTATCATTTGACAATATTTCAAGCAATAATGAAAAAATTTACCAATTAAAATTTTCAAATTCCTTCGGGGTCTCAAAATACCCAAAAAAACTTTTATGGTAAGTAGATAAAAGTAGACTTAGTTTTTAAGAAATATGATATGTTGCTAAATACCGGTCTCATTTGAAAGCTTAGACAATTTTCTTTTCAGCAATATGTAACTTTAAATAGTTTAGGCTGAGCGACATATGATATTTACTGATCAAAAATGGGTACCGTACATCATATCAGTTCAAAATCTTTCACAAATTTTCGATTTACTTTCACTGAATTATAATTTTTAGAAATACTACATCCTTTAAAAAGATAAAATAAATGGAAAATATTTCATCACTAAAGTCGTCGTTTTATATCAAGTTTCCAAGGAGATAAACGCTAAAATACAAGTTTAAAAGCTGGCAAAAGTTTGACTTCTTCAAATCAAAATTTGCTGTATCCCCCTTGTTTCTCCACAAATGGTAGGGGTGTAAAAAAGCTTCTGTTTCATTGCTAGTGACAACATATTTTATTTAAACTTGATATTTTCTAAATCTTGAAGAAATTCCCTTTTTAAAAATACATAATGTTACAGTGTTTAGGCTAACTTCTAGCAGATAATGACTGATCATATTTTAGGTACTAAATTTAACTAACAAAATATAGCACCGGTCGGTACCGGTCAATAAATAGGTCATAGGCCTTAGAAAGTTGCAAATTGTGGAAAACCTAGGCTTTTAGGTGAGTTTTGACTGATGTACCTTGAAAGCTATGTTTCTTAGCATCATCTAGCGACCATTTCTAAAAAATTGCTAGAAAATGTAATCGCTAATGATCTTTGAGGCACAGGTACTACTTTAACTTCGAAAGACAACTCAGCACCTGTTTGGGGGCGCTAATTTGTATGAAATTTGCATATTCAAAAAAAATTTTTATTATATTTGAAATTTCAAGAAGTAGAGATTTCAGTGATATATAACACTTGATGTAGAAGTAAACAGATGAATAATGATTTACAAACAAACTGGGGTATTTTATGATGATTAATTATGATTGATTATGACAAATTATAACAGTTTTTTGCACTGCCGCCTGACGGATATTTTTTTGCACGCAGTAGCAAAAGTCACCATTATATTCACGCAGTAGCAAAAGCTTTAAAGTTTGAACATAGACGTGGACAATGACATGAGTATTAAAATGTCTTTATACGCAGATGTTACGTTTTCAAAAGTAACCAACCCTTTTGTTGTGTCGGTAGAAACATCAATGACAACCTGCAAAAATCATACCTCAAGGTTTCGAACAAACTCCAGGAAGAAGTAATGGCTGCGATGAAGAAGTTGGCCGTTGTTTCTATAGATATCGCCGGGAACGGGAGTTTATAATGCCAAAAAATCTTCAACTTATCGTTTCTGATGTTACAACTGCTCTTTAGTCGAAGCTGGTGCAGCCAGCTAAACCGATATTCACAATTCCAACGTCGATGACGGGGGCTTTGCAAGTGACCCGGGCTAGTAGGCTTTAATTTAAAGTAGCGAAGTATCACGACAGCAATATGTTTAGATGGAATATCTTTATATTAATGCAACATGGAAATTGAAATAAAAGGATTGCTGTGTGGCTGCCGAGAAAAGTTGAAAAAGTTTTTGTTTCTTTCTTTTAAACTGCTGCACTTCTACAACAAGAAGATTGGAGAGAAAAAAGTTTTAGTCAGGAACCAAAAATGATGAAATGATAAATATTTATTTGTGTGGTTACATATTGGTAATGAGGAAGTAATACATTTCAGAATGAAGGACCAGGCAAAGACCAATTGGTGTATATTTACTTACGAGATTATCAAATATATAAAGCGCAATTCTGGGTGTCTGTGTATCTGTCTGTCTGTTTTAACTCCTCTGAAACTGCTATAGGTACAAGCATCAAACTTGGCACGATCGATCACCACCCCGTGGTGAGTGTCATAAGAGGGTTTGTAACATCATGATGACATCATAATCAAAATTTTTTTAAATTTGCATCACTTAACAGAGGAGAATCGTATTTTGCTCAAAACGAAAACCAGCTTCCGACTTACCACATTACAAAAACTTTCATTTGTTTGGGGTCTAAAATGACGTCACAATCAACGATTCATTGAACAATCTGTTCTTTCTCAAAAAGTACTCATCGCAGAAACGCGATTAAACGTTTTTTCAGAAGGTATTAATAAGAATCTTCGGACAAAAACAAATCTACAACAATTATTGCTTATTTGACAATGCTACGAGCACTTCTTTATTTAAGAATTTAAGCCATCTAAGCATTTTTCTTCTCTATTTCGCTTGCGTGCTTTAAACCGGCTCTATGATGACATAATACGCCCAGAGCGATTAACACAAATTTTTGGCTACTGCAAATCATAATAGGAAGATGTTTTTAAAAATTGCAACGTTTTTGCAAAATAGTTTACTAAAAAACTCATTTGTGACCTTATTTCTCAACCGATTTTCAAACTTTTTTCAACAAATTAACGGTTATTTCAATGTGATTCCGTTAGCGTATAATATGTACAATTAATATTAGTTTTTATACAGTAAAAACTTAACTTTAAGACCTGTGGTGTAACTCTTTACCCCTCTCAAAAAGTGGCAAGCTCAGTAACCACTGGTAGCTTTAATACAACAACGTTATAGTAAAGTACTAACAATTACTGCCTTTTGAAAGCTTAGGAAATTTGCTTTCCAGCAATATATGACTCCAACTACTTAGGGTCAAGGATTAGCTGATAATGTTTGATCAAAAATTGGTTGCCATACACCATGTTTCATTCTTTGTTGAACAATTATCCTACTTGACCTAACAAATTTGCAATTGTTAAACAAAGTTAGTTTTTCGGAATATTTTGATTACTTTTTCTCACAAGCGTGGTTCTTTTGCGCTATCTGTTGACGTTTTCAAAAATATTCATCAAAAACTGAAGTCTGTAAATGTTTGTGAAATGTAGTCTACCAGTTAAAAAAACGCAAAATTTTGTTGCCTACATTTCACAAAATTCCAATTTCGAAAAAAAATAACATCTTGGCTCTTCTTTCTTGATAGCATGGATCTTTGGCATTACCATCAAATTACTCAAAAAGATTCATCAAAAAATGAAGTCTACAAACTTTAATATTTATGCAATTCAATAGAATGCCAAAACTTCAAATGTCTAAATGCCAAAATGCCAAAACTTCAAATGTTCAAATCATGAATAGCTGGCATGTGAGATGCTGGTGTGGATTAAGGGAAATTGAGAATGCTGGTGAGGCATCACCATATTTAGACATTTAAACTTTAATATGAAGCCTACTTCAAGCAAAACACTTGGAGATCACCCAAGAAAAAGACGATTAAGTAAAGATGGTCGTTTCTTATGATTTGCAACAAAATGTAAGTATCGAGCAACATATGATCTAAATGCTAAAGCAATTTTCTTTGCAATTGACCGAGGCTGCCACAGCAGCCAGCTGATTTGATGTTCTTAACCTCGACATTATTAATGGGGGCCTCCGCTACTGCTACAACTCAACTGTAAGTGTTTCATTTCGAATTAGTTCACTCTTTGCATGGGGGCACTTATGCCAGGGCCAAGGAACATGCGCGCAGTCAGAGACGTTATTTCATATGAATTTGCCTACAGTAACGAAAAAGTGGTCAGTAGCAATCCTAATAATTATGGCTCAAAACGCATTGTGAGTTCATAATGTTACATGCCATCGCAATGCTTGCCACTACATAGTGAGAACAGCAGTAGGCAGCAAAATTATCCACTATCATTTTGATAGCAAACATAAAAGATAAGGCCCATTACTGATATTTGTAATTGCAAGGATATCGATACAAAACACTAATCTTCATTTAGAAGTAGTGAGGTGTGGATTAGGGGCAAAGTTAAATGTAACAAAATCCCAAATTGAAGAAAACATCAAAATTAAACAATAATAGCGTCAATCTGTAACACTGGATTAAGAGGGAATGTTTTTGTTTTAAAAGAGCGTAATAGGCATCTATTGCAATAGGTTATATGACTTAAAGGAAAGCCATAGTCCCTTTTCATGCTACGGCCGAATTAAAGCAAATAGCGCTGGCAAAAATCTTAATGTCACAAACATTAATCCAAAAAATGGATGTTACTAAAGCATTTCGTTGTTGCTCTCATAAATGTTTGTACTGCGAAGCTGGCGCAGCCGCATTAATTGATACCTTTTAAATCGGTACGGGTGAAAATGTGCCTTGCCGGGTAAAATCGCATCATACTTAGAAGAAAAATGTTTTCTATTTTGCTTGGCAATAGCTTTATAGAGCTACCGGAATCAAACCTGAAAATTTGGAAAAAGCAAGGACTTATTCAACTTTTAAGAGCATAACAAAGCAAGGAAAAGCGAATATCTATCATAATGCGTAGCTAGCAGGCACTTGAAAAAGTTTAAGGCGAAATTAAAATCAACAAAGTTACTGTGTTAAATCGCACAACATGGAAGATATTATTGGTATTTTGTTTTATGATAGCTTTATAGAGCTACCGGGATTAAACCACACATTTGGGGAAAAGTAAGAACTCTTTTAACTCCCAGGGCACGTCAAGCAGGGAGAAAAGAACATGCTACATACCGCGTAGCCAGCGACTGTGTGAAATCGCACCACACGAAAGATATTTTTTTTTTATTTTGCTTTAGAATAGCTTGTAGGTAATTACACATAAACATAAAATACAAAAATTAGTTAGTATTTTAGCATATTTGTAAACTAGCTATAAGAAATTTATAAATCACGTCTGTCTCGGTTTCATACAGATTCAAACTGTGAATGTTAAACGTTGTTTGACGACACGTCAACTATTGCCGGAACCACGTATCAAAAATATAGGAAATACGAAGTATGAGAAAAATAATATTTAGGTTAAATTACATTGAAATTCATATGAATACTAGCATGAATCCATGGGAATATTGAACAATAATGAGAATGAAACGCTACAAGCTTAATATCAGAAATGTGTTCCCTACTTCCAAACTACGGAAGACGCAAGGTTTCCTTGGGTTCGTGTCAGCAATGAACAGCTCTCATACACCTAAGCCATAGCCAGGATCTTGAAACGAGATATTCTATTAGGAAAAGGAGCACAAAAAATCGTAAACATCTTATGTTCAGAAAACACATAAACTTTTGGTCACTTTTTACACAAGAGCCTCATAAGAGGAGCCGGCTTGGCCGGCTGAACCGACACTCTCAATCTCGACGTTATTGATGGGGGCTCTATGGGCGACGCCGTCGTATGTACTATAAAGCAAGGGTTTTTTTGCTGATATGCTACGTGTTAACCTTCCTGGACCTGAAATGGGGTTAGAAATGACCCCAGAGTATGAAATTTTGCAATAAATCCTAAACCACAGGTTAAATTTATGCAAAATTATCATTCCCTTCCTGAAATGATGTGTAAAGCATTGACAAGAAGTACCAATGGGATACCTGTTTTATTTTACTACTTACGTTTTTAATTATTTGGAGTCATTTATGACCTCATTTCAGGAGCATGTGTTGATGTGAAATATTGTCCAAAAAATTATTTATTGCTGAAATTTTTAATTTTTTAGAATTTTTCAGATAATAACATCCCAGTTATGTCTCTTAACCTTCTTTGTGATAAGCAAATAAGCGAAGTTTTAGATAGTTCAGCCGATTTGGAAGTTAATAGTGAAGAAGAACTTATTTGTGATAAAGATTCAGAAGAAAAAGAAAATATCTTGCCTAATGAAAATAATTCTTCTTTTTTTAGTTATGAAGAAGGCTCAGACGAATATGATGAAGAGGATTATATAACCTCAAGAGATGGGACACAATGGAGGAAAACTTCCTCCTCCGCTCAACGAAAAACTTTGATTCGAAATACTTTACGAGTGGCACCTGGACTTACAGTCATCAGTAAAAGCATAGACACGCCAAGAAGCGCGTTTTAGCTACTTTTTGATGATAATATCTTCAATGTGATAATAGATTGTTCTGAAAAAAAGGCAGCACAACTCGGTCATCCTAAATGGAAATTGAAGAGAGAATCACTGAATGCTTTTATTGAAATCCTAATTTTGTTCGGCGCAACAAGAGGAAGAAAGGAATCAATCAAATGTGTTTGGAGTGATGACGGTGCATTTTGCCGACCAATTTTCAAGGCCACAATGGGACGCGATGCTTCCCAAAATATACTGCGTTTCATTAGAACAGATAATCATGGAACTGGTCAGAAGCGCAGAGCTTCCGATAAATTAACTCCAATAAGAGAAGTTTGGAAAATTTTCACGAAAAATGGACAAAAGTGTCTGGTGCCCGAATCGCAAATGTGTGTTGATGAACAGTTGGTTGGTTTTCGAGGAAGATGCCCCTTCCGAGTTTATATGAAAAGTAAACCAGATCGTCATGGCATCAAGATTTGGGCTAATTGCGAAAATCCTTCAGGATATGTTTGGAATTTACAAGTGTATAAGGGGCCAAATTTCCTTTGCTCCTGAAAAAAAGCAAGGACAGCGTGTGGTGCTAGATTTAGTGAAAGGTCATGGATACGGAGTAACTTGTGACAATTTCTCTACTTCGCTCGAACTTGCAAAGGAGCTGGCGAAACAAAACAAAACTTTGCTTGGTACAATAAGACAAATTCGAAAGGAAGTACCAAAAATCCTGTTGCCTTCGAAATCACGCGAGATGAATTCAAGTTTGTTTTTGTTTTCAAGAGATGCTATGATGATGTTATATGTTCCTCGCAAAAACAAATCTGTTATTTTGTTATCTAGTCAACATAACGATCAGGCAGTTAGCACTGCAGAGCATGCTAAGCCAGATATTATATTGGATTACAACAAATCTAAGAGTGTAGTTGATAGTGCTGACAAGATGCTAAAGAATTTTCTTGTCATAGAATCTCAAAAAGTGTCCGTTTTTTGTTCTCACCCATATTATCAATGCTTGTTCTTTAAATGCTTATGTGCTTTACCAAAAGAAATTTCCAAATACAGCACTAACAAGACTTAACTTCCTCAAAGATTTGGGTTCCGAACTCGTGAAGCCTGCTATCAAAACGAGGGCAGATCCTCCAAGAACAGCAATACCATTGTCAGTCCAAGCAGCTATGGCATCAGTTATAGGCCCTCTACCACAACAGGTTCCGCCACCAATACCAGCTGATTCAGAAAAAAGGAAAAGAAACCGCTGTTCATTCTGCCCAAGGTCGAAAGACACCAAATATAGTGCTAAATGTTTGTTATGCTCTGCATACACTTGCTCTGAACATACAGAATCCAATGTAACAATTTGTTCGAACTGTAATGTTTAATTATTTGTAGCCATTATTTTGCTTTCTATTACATTTGTTTTTCCTTTCATAAATATAAATTTTAGTACATGAATATTTGAAAATAAAGGTTTAAAGTCCCCGAGTATAATTTTTTATCAATTCTTTCGATTTAGGAACCTTAATAACATGTTTAAAAGCAAAAAATGATTGGGGTCAAATATGACCCCATTTTGGTACTCCGTGTATTATAAGAAGTTTTAGGTACAGCATAGTTAAAATATTTATGTCATTTTTGTCCTTACTCGACAGCATTGTAATAAAATCCCAAGTTTTAACACAAAATCAACATAAAACCATAACCATTACAATTTGTATAACTGAATACAGAGAGAACAATAGCCGCTATTATCGCTATGCCGGAAATAAGACAAATAGCGCAGCCAAATTAGGAACTTAATACCACAAATATAAATAGGAAAGGGGCAACACCACATCGGAAAATAGGCTTACCAATGAATAGTTTTTCCTTTAATTGTGAAAGCAACCACCGTTTCGCCGCTACAATCAGTTTTAGTATCTACAATTCCTTCTACCTCACAAGTATTAATACTAACAACAATTTAAGGCAAGATTCTTTGTGAGCATTGCCAGTCATAATTAAGAGAATATGATGATCGCAATTTTGTGAGCAAGAATTGTGAAAGTCCATAAAAATCATTTCACTTTTTACTACTGATTAGACAAAAGCCCCATGCGTGAAGCCGGCGCATCCGGTTGAACCGAAATGCTAAACCTCGTCATTACTGATGGAGGGCCCCTGCCGGGTGACGCCGGCAGAATCGGCTAGTTAAAAATAATAATGAAAGGTATTTACATAATAATTTGTAGTAAGCTCCTTTCCCAATCGGGTTGAAGACCTTTTCACTGAGTTTTAGTAAATAGTGGTGATGAGTTATGGTTAAGATCGTTTTTTGTGATTAGTTTCGTGAACTCTACGTCCGTGTGAAGTGATTACTTTTAAGATCAAGTACAGAAATTTTTTATCTTTCGAGTTCGAGCTTGAGATCATCAAAATAACGGAGTTGCATAAAGTTTTAGTTAAATTGCATGTTGTTCGTCATTTACTTCAGCAAATATGTGCTTATACATAGATCGCTTTTTTTGAAGTTGATTTCATATTTGCGATAGATTTAATGTCTCTATCGTATGAAGTCATCTGTAATAAACATTTTATCACTCGCAAGTTATACAAGTGTACAGTAATTTTACCTCCCACATGTTTAATATCTTTTTCTAGTCAACTAAAACTCAGCATATGATTAAAGCTAACTTAGTAAACGATACATCTTTTGAACTAAAAATTTTGCCTTTTCACTTCACTTTGTCGTCCAAATACAAAAACAAAATGTTAGCTTGTTGGTTGTCGGCGCTTTTCAATTCCAATGACTTTTTAGACCGAGGTCATGTTTTAATTACGACTCTTACATTTTGAACGATTTCATTCTCCACATTTCCTCAATTGCTAACCGTCAAGCTAAAGATCTGCGAAAACCATTTTTAAAATCTTTGATTTGACTCGACAAGATAAATAAACTCAAGACAACCGAACGCAAAACGGACGCTCCAACCATTACATCAGCTGATTCTAAAGTGGGGGCTGCGAGACTCTTCCAGGAGAGCTTTGAAAATAAAACAAAAGTATTTCTCTCCCCGAAAAATAAGGAGTTCAATTTGATTATGGGCAAATAAAATTCAGTAGAACCGCTTCGGTGGTGTAATGGTTTGAGCAACCGCTTTGCAGTCGGTAGACCTGGGTTCAATTTCGTTTTCAAATCATATCAAAGATTAAAAAATAGTATTCAGAGCTTCCCTGCTTGACCGCAAGTGAAACAAAGACGGCAAGTTTGCTTTTTGTCCTTAAAAATGCTCTTAACAGTATTCCTATATCTTGATGAGGCACCCAGGTGGAAGGCCCGAACAGTCTACCCGTCGTGGTGGCCCAGTTTGACCAAAGACATGCAACTAGAGCATAAGCTCATCCGCATGAATAAATAGATATACAGTTTCAAAAAACGGCCTGGTCAGGACACGAGTTCAGACAAAACAACGAGTTCCAAAACCTGATCTCCGAATAAAACTCTTCAGCTTCAAATTCGGCAAATCCTAAACTTGACCTGGCGGCCGAAAGCGTTTATAAGTTTTCAAAGAAAGCCGACGGAAAAAAAAGGGAATTATTGCTCTAAACTATCAAATATGAGTACTTTTTACTAATTTTACAGCTTATGAATTACTTTCGAGAATTGTGGTCAACTTTAGTGTTCTAATATCTAAGGCCTACAATGACGTTATAACTACAAGACGCCATTTTTAACATAATCATTATTATCGATCATCAAAAACATAAAAAAAGACAAGGAGCTGGTTTAGTAAGGTTGTAGCGTCAGAATTGTGCCTTCTGATTAGTTTCGCTACGTAAGAGCCGAAACGCGTTTTCCTCTGTTTTTTCTTAACTGGTAAACCGCAGCAACTCGTAGCGTTTCAACTTGTTATTAAATGGCAAAAGCACAGCCAAAAACGATTATATAGCTAAGTAATTGATATTCAAAAAAAAACAAACATAGAAAACGGTTTCAAAGAAGTTTTTGCTTAGTTCCAAAGTTGAAATTTTTTTGATTAATGCGAATGTTTTAGCAAATACAATTGCAGCATTTGTTGCTGCACTGCTCATAATTAGTTTCAAAAATAGCCAACGCGGGTGGTAGTCATACTAGCTGTTCTTAAAAGCACACACACACAAATGAACAAATAGCAAGCAAGCCGGCTCAGAGCAAACACAAAACAGTAAGAATTAGGCCTCTCATTCTGGCTCGGGTCACCGGTTCTATTCCAGGAGTAGACGCAACATTGTCCCCCACAAAATGCCTATCCGGAACTCGGCATTTTCCAGGAATGTAGTAGCGTCAGATCTCCTGAAAAAGAAACGGTTAATTAGTGTAGAGAGATCAACGAGTTTATTAAACAAATGCACATGGTGTTGTTAACATAATAACATACTAATCATATCCTCATAATATGCAAGTAAACATTAAGCAAATGCTCTACAAGCTACTTTCGTCAGATAGAAAACTACTCAATCAGCATGTGCAGACTAAATCAGACAAAGTTTTGATATTGGTCTCTTTAGAATTGAATGTGGCGTTTTTACCATGACTGAGCGTACGTCACCTCTGGCATCAGGATAGGTCTCAAGGACACGAGCAGTGGACCACTGAGAACGTGGTACCGCTTCATTTACAACCAATACTAAGTCGTTCACCATAATGGTTGGTCCTTTTTTGCCACTTCTGGCGCTCGTTAAGACTTGGCAAATATTCTTTTACAAACCTTCGCCAAAACTGATTCGTCAAGTACTGAGCTTGAGCCCAGCGTCGCCTGGCCTAGTTGTCCCTTTGATCGAAAAGACCAGGCGGCAAAGTAATGGATTCACGTAGAAGTAACAAATGGTTAGGAGTGAGGGGCTGACCATCCATTGGATCAAGAGTGATTGGATCAATGGTCTGGAGTTTAGAATGCTCTCTGCTTCCGCCATCACGGTAGAAAGAACGTGGTCGGAGGTGAGTTGCGTTTGAAATATTGCCGATAAGATTCTACGGATTAGTCTAATTAATCTTTCCCATGACCCACCCATGTGGCTCGCAGATGGAGGATTATAGTGCCACTCAATGCCCCTTTGAAAAAGATGGTCATGAATGTGGTTTTGATTCCAGGCTTCCAAAGACTTTTTTAAGATTCTTTCGGCACTGACAAAGTTGGTGCCGCTATCGCTGTAAATGCAGAGGGGATTACCTCTGCGAGCAATAAACCTCCTCATAGCATTGATGAAGGCATCAGTGGAAAGATCCTTTGCTACCTCTATGTGTATTGCTCTAACAGTAAGACAAGAAAAAATACAACCAGTTGCAGTCAGATCTAATTATCCAAGCGATTATTATACGTCGCCTCAATTTTTAAAAAAATTTTTAAATTGACATAGAACCGAAAGTTTTATTATTGCTGAAACGCGACAA
>CAVLYW010000122.1:0-39032 GCA_963675345.1 Trididemnum clinides
AATTTTGTTCATCAAAACTAGTCTTCTGTTGACAGCCATTTAACTAACCTTGCATAACGTTATCTTTTTAATTTTGAATATGTTTGGCTAACTTCTTGGACAAGCTGGGCTGCAGTAATCTGTAGTGGCATAGACTAGCCCTTTTACATGAGACTTTGAAGTCATTTGAAGAAGCTTTTGTCATGCTTTATAAACAAGTAGGCAGAAGTAAAATCTTTAAAAATTAGTCTATCTTACTAGGCTTATGATCTCAGTTGTTAGATATAAAATTATGCGACCCGAAATGGTTTCAACTTCGATTGTGTAAGCCAAGGTTCTCATCAACAAAGCAAATCCAACTATTCAATGGCAGATAGGTATTGATATTGAGAGACTATTTTATATTTGGAAATTACAAGTCTTCAATAACTTAGCGCTTTGCATTTGACCATTTAAATGTGAGATGTTATTGGGTTTGGGATAAACTTTAAGAATGTATTGCTTAGTTATCAGTATTTTTTACATTGCATTTGCCACAAAACTTTTATTTGAATTGTAGCGCAACGGCAGGCGTCTGGCTGAAGTCCGGCGTCAAAAGAGTGCACTCCATACGGCGACTAGTCACTTCTATCATGATAACTACTTTCGTAGGTTTTGTTCGGTTTATATATTAACATTGCTGTTGGTAACTTTCCGTCTGTGGTTTGTAGCATCTTCGTGCTCATACGACTCTTAGTAGCTAGATCTCATTGTCGCGATAGCTGCGCATGTATGCATCGAAATTGCAGTGGCTGCAACAGAATGTAGCTCAATTAAACAATTTTAACTTTATCTTAGATGGCATTTAATGAATTTTTGGTTTTAAGTTGAAGCGTAAACTAATCGAGAAGATCGTTGACTTTATTTCAGTGCGCAGTTTTCGCAAAAAGTTTCCGCAAATTGATAATTTGGTTACTCCAACAAAAAAACAGGGTGTAAAAATGGTCCTGTTTCGTCTTTAGCAATAAAATATTAGTTTTAAGCTTTATACTATCTAAAAGTTGAAGAAATTTCCTTTTTAAAAATATATCATAATACATATTTTAGGCTAAGTTTTGATTGGGAAAAAGGTTAACCTACATGATAAACTCTAGATTATCTTCGGTACCGGCCAACCCCCCCCCCCAATTTTGGTGCTACACCTCATAAAATTGCAAATTGTGAAAAAAGTACATCTTTTAAAACTCTTAAAACATTTTTATTGATTTGTGCCCCTCTTTTACCTCGTTGTATCAAGTTACCAAGGAGAAAATGCAAACAAAGCACTTTTCATTTACTTTGACAGGCGGGCTATAATCAACCGAAATTAGCGTTCTCCCAGCAAAAAGGGGGAGGGAAAGCGTAGCTTATGTTTCACCTTAAGCAACAAAATAATCTATTTAAACTGCATATCATTTGGATCAGGAAGAACCAGTCTTTTCAAAGATAGGCAATATTAGGTGGTATAAGCAAAGAGTTATTATATAACGACTGATGAAAAGGGTAGTTGCAGTAGATTCCAGGACCCCCAAAAAGGCCAAAAATTTGGCTGCTGGACTTCAAAAAAATTAAAAATAGTACAAAAAATTTGTCCTTTAGTAATTTTTAACATTTTGCCTCGAAATTATGATTCTTTTACATTATCTAGCGGCCATTTTCAAAAAAATTCATCCACACTCGAGGCCTGTAATATCTTTTGAACTTGGGGTAACATTGGTTTCCCCCACCAAAAAAAGAAGGGAGTAAAGATGTTTTGGTTTCATTTTGAGTCACAAAGCATTGTTTTTAGAATGTACATCACGCTAACTGGGATGAAATTTCCTTTCCAAAACTATATTACACTACGTAGTTTGATTTAATCTTGATTTCATTTTGATCGATCAAAAACGCAGTTCCAATACACATCTTTTTGTTGTAGCCCAAAAAGATCTTGAAATGTCTGAAGCCCTGGATCTCAGAAAAGTAACGATTGTAGGAAAACTAAGTAACTTGGTGCATTTTGGTTATTTTTCCTCGAAAGCATGGTTCTTTAGCATGATGTGTCTAAATTTTCGAAAAGAATTTTTCAAAGCTACAGTACCTAATTTGAAAGTAATTTACTCCCCAAAAAAGGAGGGGGTTAATTTGCATAAATTATATTTATGAGCAAAAAATTTTTTTGGAGGTCAGCATATTTTAAATCACAATGAAATTTCCTTTTCAGCGATATAACATAATCGATATAATAGCTAATGGCCTAAAACCAGTGAATGATAAAAGTAAAGGTAATTAATAATTTTTTTATGCAAATTAGCCGTTTTTGAATCTGTTACAAAGAATTTCAGGACTGCTTCGCGGTAGCGAAAGAGTTAATGGTTTGAAGGTTCACGCCGACATAAACGACAAACATTATATTGAAAACAAGGAGTTCAAGAGGACCTGCTGAGGAGTCCAAGAGGACGAAACGCGTCCAGGGATGGTCTTGTCAAATTGGGTTGGGTACATTGTTTGCAATACGCTGTGAATTGTTTTCAATATAATGTTTGTGGTTTATGTCGGTGTGAACCTTCAAACCATCGAAATTAAAAATAAGGAAGTCAATACCAACAACTTCTTATAAAATATGTTTTAAGCTCATGACAATTTAAAGATTTGTAAAAACAAGAAAACAAACCGGTAGCGAATAAGTAAGCTACACAAAACCAAATGGCTAGGCTTACGTAATCCGGAAAAGTTTAATTTTTTGAACATTGCTGGGACATGTAAGAAATGAGAAAATTCGCTTCCGTTACAGCAACGGCATTTCTATTTTTTCAGTATGAACGCAACAACGTAAACGTAACTGTGACGTAAACGGTAACCGTAACGCTTCAGGATTCAGTGTAAAACAGCCTTTAGGGTTGTTTTTTGAAAAAAATCAAATTCTACGAGGTCGCAGCTTTTCCCACTATGTGAACGTAAAAATCAATATATGTAAAAAGAAATTTTTCAATTCACTCTTTTTCAACTAGATCAACGCGCTTGAAGTTTTTTTGTTGAAATTTCAAAAAAGCGAATATTTCTCTTTACGCTAATACGCTATTTTCATTGATTTTTCACAAGTTAACGTCATTGTAATAACAAATTACCTAAAACCATTTGCACAACTCAACTGGATTATACTTCAGCACTAATATTTGCATCAATGCAAGTGTAAGTGTTTATGCCGATGTCAACATTTTTTAGTACCGGTACGGTAAATCATTTTCGACGTTTGTATTGGTACTCTCAAAACAACAATAGCTTTAGTTAAGTTAGAACAGCGGTTGCTAACGTGGGGCGTACGCCCCACAGGGGATCACTATTATGTTTATGGGGAATTAAGGGCGTCTGACGAAATCTGGATCCAAATTTTCGAATTTACGTTTGAGCTTCTTATTTAAACTCAAGAAGCATTTTAAGCTATTCAGCTGAAACAAAGTTTTTACATCATAATGTTTATATCTCACCACATGGGGGCCAATCAAGATTTTAGAGGCAATTCGTTTGGGCATGGGAAAAAATGTTGAGAACCATTGAGTTAGAGCATCGGTATACATTTTGCAATCAGCAAACACATTTCAGTTATGTTTAAGAAGCAAAAAATATCAAGGTATCTACAGTACTGTTCATAATTCAGGAGCCACCTTGCGAAAATGCTGATCTTGAGAGTTCACAGTAAAATTTATCTCATTTGTATTTGTTGAATGTGTACTTGTTGTTACGTTGTGTCAATGCAGCATTTGTTCGCATTTTAATTTGTATTTACGGTAGAGACAAACCAGCGTTCTCTGATCTTTATTCGTCTTTTGTTAAATGTGATTTACTCGCTTAAGCAGCCTGCGGCTGCCTTCGTTGTAGTTGGCAGATAATTAATCAAAACTTCGAGATCGTACTGGTGTTGTTTTCTGTTTGTGAAATCATTCTAAAAATAATTGACGAGTGTGAAAAAGGCTTGTGACCGCCTGTAAAAGAAAACCTTTGTAAACCGAATCGTGTGCTGTCGAAACGAATCGTGTGCTGTCGAAACGAATCGTGTGCTGTGGAAACGAATTGTGTGCAATTGAATGAAATAGAACAAATAAAAATAAACCAGCGAAGGACAATATATCCTTATCGAAGTCAGGAATCGTGTTTACAGAGTTTATGTTAACCAGTGGTGAGCAGGCGCACCGAAAGGAATTAACACTTGTTATACACTTTTGCGAAGGATTTAGTGCAGTTGCTTCACAGACATATTTGCCTGTTTGAAAAAAATTATTTTCTAAGCCAAAATGCATTCCATAATGTGACGTCATACATAAAACTCATTTTGTTTATTAGTAAGAGTAAAGCGAAACCTTATTATTGTGAATATCAATTGAAGAAAATGAGGTTAGCATCACGGTGAGTTGTAATGATTTTGGTCACATCATGCTCACACAGCAATTTACTCTTTGTGACGTCGCTATTCATCCGATTGTCTTGCCTACCCATAGGTCTATCTGAAAATGTAATAATTACAATTTGAGCAAAAAATTTTATCTTCAATGTATAATGTAAAGAAAAACATTTTAACACAGTAGATAAATTTTTCAGATTTCTCAACATCGAGCTTTCGCTCATCATCAATAGTCACACTTGGGTACCTTAGAACTACCCAGCATAGCATTTTTGGCAAAAATGCAGCTTTCGCTTTTGATGGATTTGGGATTATGAAATGGACCTACCAACCTATAACCTCAGTTTTCAAAGAAGAGTCGCCATGAAAATGACTGTTTGATTAGATAGAGATTGCCTTAATATTTTGTTGGCCATTGATGGTTTTTAATCAGTAATTTGCAGCGTCGAGATAGTGAATCGACTAGTCTTGTGAGCTCTTCCAGTGAAATTACTCGAAACCATGCCGCAATAACTTGTTTGATAAGTTTCCCTCTTTGTATTTAGTTTGCTTTTAGATCAGGGGTGTCAAACTGGTGGCCCGCGAAAGGATTTTGCGGCACAATGCGAATGCCTGGCGTCCGAATGTGGTCTTCGAAAAATGTTCTCCAAAAGAAAAAAAATCTTTTAACTTGAAATTGCGTGAAAATAGCCATGAAGTAATGGCTGACAATTGCTATAAGTCGCGGGCGGCATCACAGGTTACGGCGAGAGAGGTACTGGCCTTTTTTTAGGGGAAATCAGCAACATTCCGGGCTACATCACACGATTTCCGGAGATCGCGGCCCAGAGAAGTGGTGATCTCCAAATAATGCCTTGGCTGGTGTGCCGCGAAATTTGATCAACTGGTTTCCTGTGCCGGCAGAAAAAAGGTTTGGGGATCACTGATTTACTGTCTTGTTTGCTTAAATTTTTTTCAACTGGTCTGGCCCATAAAAAATCCAGGTATGTAAATGTGACCCACAGCACTAAATGAGCTTGTCACCCCTGCTCTACGCCTTGTTGCGGTACAATGTGCATCTTGATTGCTTCTTTGTAGAAGAAATAAAGTGGTGCATCCGATCATATTTGATTTCTGGGAGCACTTTGAATGAAATGAGAGCAGTTGTCGCCTCCCGCGGATATCGGCATTTATTGACGATGGCATAAAATCTTGAGTTGCTTGCAGCTTAAATGGTATAGACTTTCTGGCTGATTCTTATTGTCGCTATCAGCGTCTGATAGACTTGAGTTCAGTGGAAGCATAAAAAAGTCAGCTACAGGGAAATTTGATGAATTTTCTTCCGAAAGTGATAATGTTTCATTGACACTGATTCTGCGCGATAAAGAAAAACACAATTGTGTCAAATTGAACGTATGAAAAAAAGAGCGCCTCAGTTTCCAACGTACTTTTAAAACGACAACTGATTTAAGATACTGTATGAGTATTTTAAGACTTTTTCTATCTCAGACATTACACCTTAAACAATATATCTAATACTACTTTATCATTCAAGGAAACAAACAATAACTACTAATACCACGTTATCCTTATCCAAGCCATTTTGACAAACGAAAATTTGTTATATTGCTGTCGCTATAACTTCGCTTACAAGCATTGCAGCCACTTCAAACTGACACTGCGAGAAAAGGGTTCTCAATCTTATGCCTGATCTAAACACCTGCTTGACAAAAAAACGAGCAGCTTAGTAACGGTCGAATAACTTCGTAACTTTCAGAAGGACAATAGGAATAAATTGGTTTATGAAGGATGTAGAGATGACACTGCCCATGGCAAGTTGCTGCATTCGCACGTTCTCTTCACAGACGAAACACCAAGAGAGCTCCAACTTCAATGTAATAGGCAAAATCAACGAATCTGGACAAGCATTCCATCTTCGATGAAAACATAGATGCGACCAAAATTCCCAATGAAAATCACAATTGCCTAGGAAATCAGCAGATATGGGATACGCAACTTTATGTTGTACCCCATGGTAAAACTGTTGGTGGACAACATTATCGTGACAACATTTTGCCCATTTATATCCAAATAATTGACAACAAGCATGTCTGTCAACGTGAAGAGCACTCTATTATAAAGCAAAATGGTGAAACGTGCTATGCTTCTTGGGCAACTCTTAGCAAGATTAAAGAGAGCGGAGTAAAAGTTTGGATCAATTGGCCAGGTAACTCAACGGACTTAAACCCCATGAAACATATCTGGACCAGGCTACAGGATTCAATTCTAAAAGAACCCCGCCTCAAAAACTGCAGTCTGCCGATTCTGCGCGTCAGGGAAGAGTGGGAGTTTGTCGCCCAGAACGGAATTTGTAGTTTGCGTAATTTCTACCGTTTGAGAATTTCGCAGGGCATGGAAAATATAGGCAAACACACTAATTATTGAAGATTACTCCTTCACTTTTGAAAATATTGATGGGCAATATGAAAATTATTATTTGTATAAATAAACTTGATCTATGTTCATTCGCTTTCACTTGGAGATTGAAAATATGTGGGGAGAAACTTTTGTGCACCCTACGTAAATCTTGGAAAATTCTGCGACACACCTCAACCAAAATATAACTAAATATAAAAGGAATACAAACTTAATAATTAAAAAATCATTTAATGAGATATTTGCGCTTATTTTGATGAGTACAATTGCTGCACTTTTGGCTTACTATCAAAAGAACAAGTCAAAATTCTCCTTCAACAATCTTTAAGCAAGATATCAGCATTGTTTATTGTTGTTGATCAATTACAAAAATAAAAAGCTTTTTCACGCTTCACAATTAACCAAGAGTTGGAAAGAAATTGTTGAGGGACTTAAAAACGGCGGGTAACTACCCCTGCCCTTCTACATAACGGGCAGAAATGTTCTAGACAAAGAAGAGTAGATTTTATTAAAATTTTGTGAATTTTATGTGAATCTACGATGAATAATTTAATTGCTGTAGTAGGCTTTATCACTTTAGTGATCGTAGGAAATATGAATGTCACACTAGCAATATATTTTATGTGCTGCGACATATTTTTATTTTAGCCCATTTCTAAATTTCGTCCAAAACCTTACGCAAAAATTCCGCTGCTCCATGTTATATTCTTACATCCATTGCTTTATGCCCCTTGTCACAAAACCATTTCCCATTTCCAATTTACATATCTACAAATTAGGACCTTTTAATGATGATGTAGGCTGTAATGATGTGTTTAGAAGCCTGCTTATACATGTAATTAGTTCTTAAAAAGTTTAAAGAAAAGGACTGAAGTTTTGGTATAACAATAGGGTGAAAATTGCCCACTTAAAAATGGCAAGAATCCTTTTTAAATACTAGCCCCTTATCCTTGGCGCCTTCTGTCACCAATGAAATTATCGATTTTTCACGATTGTTTTCGACAAGTCTTTTTCCAATTTTTTTTAAAAGTAACATTGTTACCGATTTACTTCTAATTAATACAATAAATGAATTAGCTGAAAAAATTAAAAACAAACTCCAAGAAATAAATCTGAGCGCATTGATCTAAGATTACTGACTGGCAGAGCAAAGATTACTAAGAGCGGCCAAGCAACTGACTGAGATACCAATCTTCGCGCCTTCAAGATGAAAGCATGTAGCTTAATTGTATTATAATTAATGTTACAAAAACATAATAAATCACTGTTGGCAGTCCGAAGTTTGATTTCGCAAATTGTCGTATTTTTATTACTGTATCAAGAAAATAAATAACACTAGGCGACATTTTGCAACTTTTTGCTATTCTTTTTAAACAATTAGATGAGTTTACCCAATTTGACTACGCTGATCCCAAATTTGCAATCAGAACTCACCCATCACGTAACACTTTTTTTCAAAATTGAATTTAAATTTTACTCAAAAATACATTTAATAAGCCCTATTAACACAATTCTGTTCGTTTGCTCAATGAAATTTTTTTCAAACTAAATTGGGATTTTTTCTTCGTTGGTGCGAGGCATGAATTTTCTTCTGTTTGCTTTTCTTGAAATCTCACTCCTTCAATCGTGTTTCAGGCACCATCAGTAGCCCACCTCATGGATACATCCTATCACCCTTGGTACCGAGTTTTCATAATTTTGATGTCCTGGTGAAAGCGTTCCCCATGTTCTTCACTCATATCACCCAAGTTTTGTGGGAAATAGTCCAAGTGTGTATGCACAAAATGAACTCTCAAACTCAAGCGACATCCAAGCGCTTCAAAACAAGCAACATGTTTTCTACAATGTTTTGGTAGTCAGAATCTTTAAGTGTTGCCAGGAAACTTTGATACTATTTCTGCAAACTAAAGCCATGCTTTTTTTTCTGCATCCGTCATGGTAGATATAAATGGAGGGTTTTTAGTAAGTTTTCTAATTTGAGGTCCAACAAATACACCCTCTTCTACTTTATCAGCACTCAAATTTGGGAACTTCTCTTGAATATATTTAAAACAGGCACCTACTTTATTGAGAGCTTTTGCAAACTGTTTCATGTGGCCCAGTTTAATATGTAGTGGTGGAAGTATAATATCACATTGGATCTGTTAACAAGAGCAAGATGAAAAATATTTTTATAACCTGGTGTAAGGGACTCCCTCAACGGCCAGTCACGTTTAATCCAATGATTGTACCTGCTGTCCCATTTGCACAAAAAACAAGGGTATTTTGTAAATCCAGACTGTTGCCCCAGTAGCATATTTAGGACTTTAAAATCAACCAAATCTTCCACTTATGAGTGCTATATTGTAACTTCGACAGCAAAATTTCATATTTTCATAAGACTCTTTCATGCAAGTCGAATGAGCTAAAGGAAGTGAAACAAATTGATTTCTATTGTGCAATAAAATAGCTTTTGGGCTTTATTTTGATGTATCAATAAAGAGGGCCAATCACTGGGGTTATAAACGGTTCCCAATTTCTCTATAAGACCTTGATTATCCACACAATAGATTAAAGAGTAAACGGGCGCGATGGCGTTGTGGTTAGAGCGTCTGCTTCGCAGTCGGTAGACCTGGGTTTCGTTTCTCAAGTCGAGTCATACCAAAAGATTTTGTTATTCACAGCTTCCCTGCTTGACGCTCAGTAAAATAGGTATAGTGTGGAAAACAAACGGGTAATCTTGCTTGTTGTGTCCTTGGGCAAGACACTTAACGGGATGCCTCCATCTTTATGTGGCAGACAGGTGGTGGGGCTAAGCAGTCTACTCGTCGTGGGCCCCAGTCTAACCGAAGACTCGCCAACCGAGCGTGAGCGCTAACGCTGTGTAACCTACATATACATCTTCCTGCACAATGCTCACAACAAATAGCTTATACGACAAAGAAGAAGAAGACTAAAGAGTGTTCCATGGCAAAGAAGCAAACATATTTTCTCTCACGATATCTATACCAAGCAAAAGCGGTATCAGTGCAGAGGATACGTTTTGCTTTCAATCTGGAACCCAGAATAAGAGAAGAAGCTTTAGGAAAATTCAAATCTCTGACAAGGTCATTTAGCTCGGCTTGATTAAATGGCTTTGGCTGCTGATTATCATCATACTGATACTCTGAACATTCTGCCAATTGGCTATCAGACAAAGACTTCTTACTTACAGAATCTTCAACTGTTTCCAAAACTCTTGGAGGCAATAGAATTGGTACACTTGACGCATGAGGAATTGGTCTTATGGCACAAGGCAAGTTAGGATATTGAATTTTATGCTTATTTTCAGCATTGAATCCAGCAACCACACATGAGCAAAAGTAACATTCTTTGTCATGTCCATTCGGCTCCCTTCAAACCATTGGAACACCAAATGCTAAAGACTTTTACTTTCCAGTGTTCTACTGCCTCAATGACGACACAC
This sequence comes from Trididemnum clinides, assembly GCA_963675345.1. Classification (NCBI taxonomy): domain Eukaryota; kingdom Metazoa; phylum Chordata; class Ascidiacea; order Aplousobranchia; family Didemnidae; genus Trididemnum; species Trididemnum clinides. Next base: position 10,236 of record CAVLYW010000122.1, read on the forward strand.
AATTACGACACACTTTGTGTGGAGCCCATGCTTTGTCTTAATCTCCTAACTTAACACCAAAATAAGCGTAATAGACATTCATAACAAATGGTGTTATATTCTGTCATTTAACAGATGGAACAAAGCTTCCGCATATGTAGCAAAACATATCTGGACCATTGACGCAGCCTCTTCGCTTAGATGACATTTTGTGTTCTAAAACTCAGCAACAACCTAAACAAAAGTAACTGCAAGACAAGGTATGTGAAGACTAATTCAGTCGTTTTAAACTAAAACCTTTCAGTGATGCCACAATGTAATAATTGTGACATCACAATCAAGTGTAACAACTACTATAATAACAACGATTACGCAAAAATACAGGATGTTTCTTAACCCTTTGAGGACCTTTGGCACACATATGTGCCATGATTGTTGATTGTTATATCATTATGACGTGATAACCACTTATCTGAAATCCATTATATTTCCGTTGTTACCAAACAATTGCGGCATTGCTTCAAATTTTATGAATTAAATTCTTATAATCCTCAAAGGGTTAAAATAGGTTGTTATGACTAGTGTACTGTAATACAAAAAATTTAAATTGCAGATCATGAAAAATCCTGTCATGATATAAAAAAAGGAACTTCAGATTCGTAATCAGCTCACGCAAATTGTCCTAGAAGCAAACATTTTAGCCAGAAAATAAAAATTATGTCGACCAATGCAATTGGATCTACCTCCAGATGTTATAACTCTCACCAAGTTTAAAACAACGCTTGCAGCAGGATTCGAATCCACAACGACACCAACCGGTCGAATAATGATCAGAAGATGCCAACCGACGACTACAATGAATGTAAGACTTAATCCACAACCACACCAAATATTCGAATGCCACTCAGTCGAACTATGTTCAGCATGTTTAGAGCAATGCTGGAAGTGGGATTTGAAGCTACAAGTATCGGCCATCAAACGGTTAAACTACACCAACCAGCAGAACAATGCTTGTAGTGTAGGTTTAACCCCATTGTATCGTTGTCTAGATTTCGCAACGTTAAAATACGCAAAGGATAAAAACTTTTGGTCTGCGAAATGGAAAAATCAGTATCCCTTTTTACCAATTGAAAGTTTTTATTCGTTTGCAAATGCGGCACACCTAGCATCTTTATGTGGCCACTGGTTGTTGATTACTAGTTCAATCCGACTGGGCGCTTTTTTGTAACAGAGCAAAAAATACACATTGTCAACAAAATTAAACGTAAGTTTGTTAGCTGCTGCATCAAATCCAAGAAATTAAGGAGAATTTTTTTTAATTTTTTTGGTAAGACAGAAGCTAATTGTGATTGCGTCCAAATATTTTCTCAAATTTTTGTGTAAATTAGATTACAGAAAGCTAAACTTCAAAAAAACTCCTTTCTTCCTTTCACAGCTTTAAATCGATTTTTGGTTGTTTTGCGAAATTGCAAAACTTGTGTAAAGAAGCATCTCAAAAAGCAGCATATTTAATCATAAATCCAACCTGTTCTTGTGCTGGCCAACCAACCACCGTTAGTGCTAGGGGTACCAACTCGATCCAATCTTCCATAACGAGGTAAATAACGACCGCCCCAACTAGAAGATGCTGTAATGTCGTCTTCTTTTACTATTCCATTCTTTAGTCCAACTTTACAAAAATCCACTGTGAATTGTTTAGATAACTACGAGGTTAATGTTGAAGTTTTCCAAATGTAAACCAAATATTTTTCAAATATTCTGCAGCAATCTCAGCGCGAAGCTGTTATTTTCTTAATTAAAAGTTTACTTGTCGAATTCCTGGACGTAAAAGAGCGTTGGTAAGGTCTGCGAAAAATTTGCTTAAAACAATTTATTTATTTCTTGGAGATTTTTTTGTTGGAAATTAAAATTAATCACGGTAATTTTTCTCTAGTATAAATGTATGACGATCAAAAGTGTAGCTGCTAGCTTGCAATACACACCAAAAAAATTAAGAACGGAGAAGTAAGGAATTGATACAAATTTTAGATGTCGATTTCAGAAAACAAAAGGAAAAAAATGAAAAAGTGTCTACAAAGTGCAATAATATAATCTCTTGTTAATGAGATAAAACCACGAAAACCTTTTGTAGATTGACCAACGACACTAATTCCATCATTTGTCTATTTGAACTAACCTCTTTCGTGTTTTCTCAAATATGCGTGTAACCGATCAATCCGATCTAAAAACAAGATCGCTAGTTATTTATTTAAAATTTCAAAATATAAATTAGTTGTGCTTATTATTGGCTGTACTTGTGACTGATGCCAACTTGAAGACTTTTTGTGTTTAGTTTGTTTGCTGGAGACCTCAGCTGCTTTTAAATAAGTTGTGCATGATTTTAGCTGAAATGTTGCATCAGAATGGCATTTTTAGTTTCTCAGCTTAGGTACAAATATATCTTAATCTCTCATCTAGCATCTTGAGTTTGGAATCACAAATAATTTCGATGTGCTTGCGTAAAAATTATAAAGAAAGGTAACTAATAAAGTAGCATAAGCCTGTAAATCGAAAGAGAGTGCTCGTTGATGAAGCAGAACTGGAACTATAAACATCGCTTAGAGGTTATAAACTTTATTTCCATTTCTCTACAGTCAGTCTCACGCTTGAAAGCGATTATCAGAACATTTAAACAACAACGCGACGATTACAAACAGGTACTCCCCAAAATAACAAAATAATAGGACTCGATAAATGGAATACTGCTACTCAAAATTAAAACTTGCCACTTTAACAAGTTACTGTACCAAATATTGACATAGGAACCGAACTGCTGACATATGTATGTAATATAGCATACAGAGCTCTGTCGGTGCGTACAGACGTATATACGCTTTGACTCCTCTGAAACTACTGGGCGTACACACATTAAACTGAGTACGATTGATCAACTCCTCGGGGTAAGTGGCAGAAGGGGGTAGTGACGTCATGATGACATCATAATCAAAGATAGTTTTTTAATGTGCATTTTTTGACAGAAGAAGACCGTTTTTCGTTCAAATGAAAGCCAACCCCAGTTTACCAACTTGCTAAAATTTTACCTCTGTGGGGTTTAAGATGACAGCACAACTAACGCTTGATCGCACAATTTGTTCTCCGTATTTCCTCAAAAACTACTCACCGTAGAATCGCAGTTAAAAGCTTTTTAAGAGATATTAACGAAGTGCTTTCGATAGAAATAATTTTACCGCCACACAAGCTAAATTGACGACGCAACAACATATTCGTTTTAAAAATTTTGCACATTCTAAAGCATGCTTCTTTTTTTTACTTCTTAATTGCTTCAAACTCGCTTCATGATGTCATAACGTGTTTAGTGTTATTAAAGTGAAAAAAGGAGCAGGTACATGTTACGCGTGTAGTTTTAATTTACTGTGATATCAAAAGCAAACAACTTATATTCTGCCTGCAAAAAAAGAATGATACAATAGAGAATTAACATAGCAGTAGGTCAAAGTAGGTTCTCACATCTGTCCATTTGGTCGTGCCGGAGCAGCCATCTAAACCGATGTTCATAATCTCAATATTATTGATGGGAGTCGTGTTATATCAATAATTTACTTGTGAGTGCTTCACTTCGAGTTAATATCTTCTTCCCTCACTGTGTTTATGCCAAAATGTAGCAACATGCGCGCAGACAGAGGCTTTAACTCACACAAACTTGCCTGCAGTTACGAAAAAGTCGTAAGTAGTAGTCGTAATATTTAATAGCTTTTATCTAATTCCGAAAATACCAATCAATTACCATGGCGCCCTTCCTCTATTATAATATGCTTTCGAGCACTTGTAAAATTTAATGAACAACAGTTTGCTAAGTTTAAGAACGTTCATGCTGAAAAAAGGGCAAATAAGCCGTTGCCACGTACTCCAAAAACTTGGGAGAAATTCAGGGCTATACGCAACCCCTCATAATGTTTTTTTCTCAATTGCCTTTCAAAAATTGTTAGTTTTGTTTCGCGACGACAATCGGCTATGTCAAAAACACGTAAACTTTTTATTGCTGTTCTCACAAGTACCCATTGCGTGAAGCCCACTGGGTCGTCTGAAGAAATATTCTTGACATCGATATACTGATGTGGGCCTTGCGTGCAACGTCGGCAGAGCCGGCTAGCGTGACAATAAAATGATTTTTACGGAATGTGACGTAACAGACAGAAATGATCAATGTTGGACAAATATAAAGATTCGAGCAAAAATATTAAGGTTTAAAACTGCAGGATGTTTCATCTCAATATGTCACTTTATGAAAACTTATATCTCAATAACTGTAAAAGATATGAAAACCAAACTTTTTTTTGAAAACTAATGATCTTAAGTTTACGCAGCAAAAATTTCAACTCAAAAATCAAAGAAATAAACGTTTTTTTAAACTTTTCACAAATGTTCAATATACAAGCCCTTGGTTACACAGCACACATCGAAACGGTATTCCATTTCTTGCCAAACTTGAACAAGCATATCGGGATCGATGGTTTTCAAGGCCTCAGTAATGGAGTCTTCAGATCATCCACTGACGTTGGAAGAGGAGGAACGTACACCAAGTCTTTTACATAGCCCCAGAGAAAAAAGTCCCACGGCGTTAGGTCTGGAGATCTATGGGGCCAATGCAGGACCACGCAATCATCATTTCCGGCACGTCCGATCCATTTGTTATGCAGAGTAGCGTTCAGATACTATCTTACATTGAGACTCCAGTGAGGTGGTGCCCCATCCTGTTGGAAAATAAAGTCTGCTCGCTCTCCCTCAAACAAAAGTTCCATCAAACAATTTTGCAGCATAGCAAGGTACGCTTCACTGTGGACCATTGTTCCTTCAAAAAAGAAAGGCCCATACACACACTTCTTCGATATGGTGCAGAACACGCTCACCTTAGGAGAATTTCGCACATGCTCCTGTATTGCATGAGGATGTTCAGTTGCCCATATGCGTGTGTTGTGTTTGCTGACTTTGCCAGTTACGTGGAAGGTTGCTTCGTCACTAAACACAGGACGGTCATCAAATCCGTCTTCTTCCAACATCACCTGCATTTGGGTACAAAAGTCTTCGCGAGCTGATTTGTCGGTGTCTTTCAAATGCTGGAGCAATTGGAGTTTATAAGGTATCATATGCAGACGTTTTCTTACCACTCGCCAAACAGTTGTTGAAGGCATCTGAAGTTCAAGACTAGCTCTTCTGATTGACTTCCTGGGGCTCCGCTGGAAGATGTTTCAAACTCTTTCGATCGTTTCAGTTGAAGGTGATGGAACAATTCTTTTTCGGAAGCACAAACACCCCTCCTCCCTAAATTTCTCGTGCCATTTCTGCATGGTACATCGGTCTGATGGCTGCTTTGAAAATCCTGTCCGAAATTTACGTTGAACACATGTCCACGAGTTGTTTTTATGAAATTCCAAAACACAAAACGCTTTCTCCATTCCAATAAAAGACATTTTAAGCAAATAAGAGGCAAATCGGTAAAAATGGCATTTTACTCAAAAAGCTTAAACATTAATTGTGACGTAACAATGGTCTGGCGAAACCACCGCAGCAACAACATTGGAGATTTTACCTTTCCAACGAAACTAATTTTATCCTGTTACTTTTGCAAGTTACTGAGATATGAGATTTTCTAAAGTGACATATTGAGATGAAACACCCTAAACTTAATTTAAATATTCTTCTTTCTCTGGGTTTCGAAGTTAATTTTCCATGGCTGCACTGATATGGAAAGAATTTTCTTTTGACAGATCGTGACGTTACAATGTGATTGCCAGCATTTTCTTAACAAACGATGAGAAAATACTCTCAACAGAGAAAGATACCACTCTTAACATAAAATCGGAAATTCTTTCAAAACACAGACGCAGAGTCAAATTTAAATTACGTTGTTTTAAATTTTAATACTAATCTTATACCACCTAGTAGTAAAAACGAGCAGACGATATGCGTTGAACATTTTATATTACAAGTAGAACTGAACCTTTTCGGCTCATCAACATGATTCTCGTCGAAGTATCAAAGTTACAGGTTTACATTACAACTTAAAAATTAGAAATGAATATGTATACAAAAATTGAAAATAGCACATTAACAGCATATAAATGAGATAAATATAACAAAATAATATTGTTGCTGACGTAACACACAAATGCAGGTAACGTTATAACGTAGGACTTAAACATGGGCCAATCTTAAAACAAATGCAATTATACAAGGAGACAATAGTTAACTAGTACGATCAATCACAAATACTAAGATTTAACAAAAGCGAAGAAGCATTGGCGTACAGTTGCTTGATGAGTTGTGAATTGATTTTCCTGATTTTTATAGAGCTTCGTGGATTTTGGTCTCGTATTATGTGTTGCACTTTCTAATGATGTTGAACGACTTTATGTCGCTATTTTTTTGCAAGTATCACATACTTTTAGATGTTTTGCGATGGCCGTTTTTGTTGTTGAGGAGTGAGATGCTCGTGTACTCTGGTGGCTAAGTGGCGTGTGGTCATACGATGTATGAGCAGCTTGCATCATGCAGACAATTAAGTTTATACACCACATTAGACAACAAAGCAGAGGGAGTAGAATACCTCAAATGAAAATATTGACTAGTTTTAGAACTGATATAGTACACTGACACAACGACATTAAATTTTTTTCTAACAAGACATATAAGACGATTAACAAATCGGTGAGCTGATTCGTCATAATAGGGGACTTCAATTGAGCGAGAAAAAAACTGTTTTTAGTTTCTGTGTACGTAATTTATCCGTATCATCAAATTTTTTCAAAGATTTATCAAAAAATCTACTAGAATAGCCATTTTTTTGGAAAAAGGTCACCAAGAACTTATTTCTCTTTTGAATAGGTCGTTATTGGAGCAAATTACTTTGGCTCTATTCAAAAAACACACAATTAAACCTGTTTTCCATTTTTAGGACACTTTGCTTTGTAAGGAAGAAGTACACCTGTGTTAGTAGGTTTGTGGCAAACCCAACTATCAAAATCATGACTGGTAATTCGTAACTCAGGGTCCGAAAAATGAACGCTGTTTGTAGTTTTTTCAACTGTAAATAAAATGTTGGTGTGCTGCATGTTAAGTACTTCCAAAAATTTATTGCAATCATTATGATTATCGTTATTTGATGATTATTTGGTGTTTTATTTATTATTTGATGATGATAATAAATGCAATAAATTTTTGAAAGTACTGAATGTTCCGTTTCTTTCTCTTAAAGTTGATAAGTCAAGGTAAGGCAATTTCCTACATCGATGATGATGTTAAAGCAAGGCAATTTCCTATATGTAAAGTGTCAACATTTCTATTTGACACCCGATCTAGGAAATACTGACAGTGATATTAAAAATGAAACCAAGTACTAATTCAATTAAAGTCAACACAAATCAAAGTAAAACCAAATACACACGCAATCACCACGGTGTAAACAAACTCTTTCTGTCTGCATAACATTGGGCACTGAGTCTTGATATAAACAGCCTCTCAGAGATTTAGGTGGAAAGAGCTGCGTGCTGTGGCCTAGCATTTCGCTATTGCAAAATTTCTTCTTTGGAGCGCTTTACAATGCTTGCGCTATCTTTGGCTTGTCCTGATGGCCTAACAACCAAATTAAGCCTGTAAAACTACTTATTCACTGCAGCTCTTCCCTTTTTGTCGCGATACCGACTGATGAGAGCGTCACGAGAAGCTTATGGCTAAAAAAGCTTTTTTCAAAGCTATTTTGAAATTCTGTATCACCAGCAAAATCAAATTACTAACATGAAACTATTACTTTACACAAAAAATGGTAGTTAAAATTACCTGATAAAACTGAAAACGTTGATATAATTCGGAAAAAAATTTCAGTTCATCTCGCCAGCCTGGATTGTCAATATATCACAGTCAACAGCTGTAGTCAAATTATTGCAGGATTAACACAGAGTAAAGTAGTTATTGACAGCTTCTTTAACAAACTCCTAGTTGAAGATAGGCTAGGTATTAGAGGTTTCTGGTACAAAGTGGTAAACGATTTTTGATAACTCGACCTAGCACATGGCGTTGACAACCCACATACTGTGGTTTCTCAGAATCCATTCTTCCATTTTGTTTTGGAGTTGGGTTACTGCCCCATTCTTTAACACAGAATTTACATTTGTGGCATCGCATATACCATCTTTAAACACAGGGCATTTCAAAAAATTTAACATCATTTGACATGTAAATACTACACAAACTTAATAGTCAAATCAAATGAAATTCAACAGGTTTTAATGCTGACCAAATAAGATTTATTCCTTTAAATTTGAATAAGAAATTTAAAAACACATGAATTCCATAAATGATTTCACAAATGTTCAATGTGCGCATTGCCTGTTACCCGGCACACGTCAAGTCGGTAGTCTAGCTCTTTTGAAACACAATGCAGCATGTCTTGGGTAACTGTCTCCAGTGCGATAGTGATTCTTTGTTTAAGCTCGTTTACATTTGCAGGAAGAGGGGGGACATAAACCAAGGTCTTCACATATCCCCACAGAAAAAAATTGCATTGGGTCAGATCAGGTGAACGTGGAGGCCATTTCAACATCACATTGTCTTCACCACTTGCACGCCCGATCCATCTCCTTGGCAAATTGTCATTGAGATAAGCCAGCACAGTGAGCTTCCAGTGAGGTGGAGCACCGTCCTGTTGATAAATGAAATCTTCATGTTCATTCGCAATAAGCTCGTCCATTCGCCGGTTTTGAAGCAACTTCAGATAAACGTCGCCAGTCACATTTCCCTCAAAGAAAAATGGGCCATAAAGATGGTTTTACGAGATGGCACAAAACACATTCACCTTTGGTGCGTCCTTCTCATGCTCAATAGTGGCATAAGGATTTTCTTCGCCTCAAATGCGAACATTATGCCTATTGACTGTGCCATTCGTATGAAATGTGGCCTCATCACTGAACAAAAGACGTTCATTGAACTCGTCTTCTTCAAGTTTCTCTTGCATATCAAAACAGAATTGTTTGCGCTTTCGCTTGTCAGCTGCAGCTATGGTCTGAACGACTTGCAGTTTGTAGGGTTTCATTACCAAAAGTTTTCTTGCTACCCGCCAAACTGTCGTTGGAGGTATCTGGGTCTCCATACTTGTTCTTCTTATAGACTTTTTGGGGCTTCGCAAGAGTGTTTGGCGAATTCACTCGACCTTCCCTTGTGATGTTCCTGGTCGTTAAATTTTTTACTCAAACTATTAAACTATGGGTCATTGATTGCTAATTCAAAACCGAGCACAAAAAGAAAATGGCTGTTTTAACCTGCAATAACATTATACATTTGTAAATCAACTGCAACATGCTTCGCTTGTTATTTTTGTCACTGATAGGCTGCACATTGTACATGCTTTCCATGAGTTCAATAAAAACATACTTGGAATCTTAGGTTCTTAACCATTAGGAAATATTAAGAGTGGCAGGAGAGGAATTAGTCCTCATCCAAAGATAAGAAACAAGCAGCGTTTTCCTCCACTTAGCTGTGCAAGTTAGTTTTTCCAACATTGTCACTGAAACAGCAAAAGCTCGCAACAGATAATTGAGACTTGAATTAGACTTTCAATGAGCATTCTTAAAAGTCGATCTTAAATTTGCATAACAAGCGCTGAGTTGAATTGACAGTGTTGGGTTAAATTTGAATATTTTTGCATTTCGACACTGAAATGTTCCATTTGTTGATAAGCACTATTCTTTCTAACGCTGAATCTGTGGGAAGCAACGGCTTATTTTAATTGAGATTGGGGAAGTGGAGATTCAGTGAAAACTGAATGTCAGTAGGTTATTACGAAAAAAACTTAAAACCGCTAACTTACACAAAACCACACTGTTATGCTGGCCGAGTCAAATATAATTATCTTCCCTTTTTCTTCCTCCAGCTCAAAAAAGAATCAAAAATAGACAATATGAAGTTTTCAAAGCTACCATGGTTATTAGATATGCACGCTTTTTGGCATATTTAAGTACAGTCTCTTCGATTCAAATTGTAAGCAGAAAGTTTTTGAGTTTTCAAAACCTTTTTCTTCGGAACATGGAGAAAATCCCTTTGCCACTTGTAGAAGAAATTTTCTCGATTTTATTTAAGCTACATTGCTACATTTCATATTTCTGTGTAAGCACTTTTCGATACTTACATGGATTGTAGATAGCAGACTAAAATTGTGTGCAAAACGCTTTTCAAAATGGCATCACATTTAAGGTCTCCGAAAATTAGTTTAGTCAATGTCGTGCGCAACATTTTGATAAAGTTTTTCTGTTTTGACTTCACGTCTCGAACAGGATGCCATCTGTTGCACGATAAGATACAAGCAGAAATCTTATCAAAACCAGAACAAAGTAGTTCGTTTCAAAAATATTTTTGAGAATTTTTCGCGTGGTCTACACTGAAGCCAAGCACGGCTTCACTCATTGTTTTATTGGGCTCACTAAAAGAGTCAAGCCGCACTTGGCGTCAGTGTGAACAAGATTTATTTCATTTTCCTTTTCTTTATGCTCTAAGAACAGTTTCACTGCAGCTAACAAGTAATCAAGATTTATTTCCGCATTTTCAAAATTTTCTTGTTTTGCTGGATTGCGCAGTATCGAACGACTTAATTCGGAAGCATTTATAGTCACATATAGTATCAGCGCTGTTGCAGCTTGCTTGGCAATGGCATAACAAAGATTTGTAAAAGAGAAGGCTGCATTGGACTTTTAGTTTGGTTGAGCAATGATGATATTCTTTGTTGGATCAATTTTAATAGGAGCTTTATGGTTTCATTTTTACAGTTGGTGATCTTGTGCTGCTCACATAACACAATGCCCACTGTAAATACGCCACTGTTGACTATATCTGGGGTCTGTTTCCTAAAACATGTTGAAATCTTGGGTTTAATCACAGTGTAACTTTCATGTCATGTTTATGTAACTTCGAGACAATCAGAGCCGATTTATACATTTTTTCTGCAATCAAAGTAAAAGTACTGTCCATTACTCTTCTTAGGGCATCTTGGTGTTTAGAACTGCTTTGGGTTTACCAAGGTTTACTGCTACTACTGGCACAGCACATTTCTGCCACAAACAGGGTAATTACGTCCATGCGTCAATACGTCAATTTCCATTTTAAGACCATAGCCAAAGTCACAAAAATTCTTTCTGTAGACCACACAATATGCCCACTGGTTTAAATCAGATTCAGAGTTACCTGGCTACATGCAGGTTGAAGGCGTACCCAGACGCATAAAAGTTGCTGGGAAGCGACTAATTATCCTGGAGTAGGAACCACAGCTGATTTGTTCTTCCTTGTACCAGCAATGCCGTCGCCAGTTTAAAAAAGGAAAGACCACTTGGTCAAGCGGGTGAGGCGGCTGAGGCCAACCAAAAATTGTAATCGTTTTACCATACAGCTCATCGCTTGTAAAACTTTAAACTAGGTAAATAGGTCGTTAAGTGATAGAAGTATTTTACAATTTGTTGTTTAAGCATCTTCATGTTAAAAATACGTAATAATAAAATTTCTTTTTGTTTGAAAGGGAATCCTTATATTGCTTTTATAATCGTTAATACTTTAGCAATTGTAATTCATCCACTCATTTGTTGGGGAGACAAGCATTTTTTGATAAACGCCGCTGAGAATGGTTTTGCAAATTGCGAGTCGTAAATAGCTCATTCTACTTATAATATGACCAAACCAACACACTGCTAAAACGCTTTATTATGATAAAGAAGCTGCTCCATATTAAAACATTATTTGTTTTCTGTGTTACGAATTTCGTTCATTCGTGATCTAACTTAACATTTCTCAAAAATGCATTTTCGCAGCTTGCAAGGAGCACTCACTATTGATCATAATCCAGGATTCATTACCAGAAGACTTCTTCAAAATTCGAGTGGGAGATTGAAAGCTTATTATTCGACAGCTCTCGTTTCAAGACTACCGATTGTTGCAGCTCATGCATCGCTTGTCTTAATGTTTAAAAAGCAGAACGCACTGCCACAAAACCAATGTAAGGTTTGAACACACAACCAATTGATTTTATTAATCGCTACAACAACGGTTTGTGCCTCAGCCTAACAGTTTGTGATTTAGTCTTTTCGATCACGCATGAATTATCTTTTAGATTTATGCAACCCTGATATTGCACGTAACAAAAAAGCTAGCATTTAGTAAGCAAAAATTAATCCGTTTGTTTAAGATCTTGTTTAGGATGCCATAAACACGCGCGAGATTCTTGAAAAAGTAAATGGTCTACAATTTGTGGTAGTTTGAATTTCTTTGGTTGGGGAAATTTAGCTTCCTAATTACTTCTCAAGAAACGGTGAGCGACTCGCCCATTATATTTCTGATATAATAGTAAAACCACCGTGCAGTTACACATCACTCTTTGTGCTATAATTATGCCATAATTCAAATGATTAGTGAAATTTTTGTGTTTTATTGCAAAACGATATAATATTTGGGTATTTTTGTCGTTTCTACGAATTCTATTAAGGCAACGTTATTACTCAGCAGAATGTGAAGATTAAAAAAGCGAGGAAACAATTGCCGAGGCTATGACAATACAATCAAATGAAACATGATAAAAGCTTGTTTGGTTTTTATGCTCTTTCACTCACCTTTGGGTAAACTGAAAAAGGCTTTGTACAACACGTTTGTTAAAAATTCTTTGCGTGGCGTCATTAAGCTGTATCACGTTGTTTTGTTTCCGCCGATCGAAATGTCACACAAATCTCACAAACAACAACGCATCTCATAAGATGAAAAACTTTGTTTTCGAATGTCATCTTCCATGAAAATTGTTTTGATGTTTGTTGAATCTATTTGATGACAACTAATCTCTGAAGCTACTTACAAGGAAACTTTGCTGCTTTAGAAAGGAACTTATACAATTTTTTTAAGTTGCCCACAGTTTAATTAAAACACGTTGTCATTTGATTGCAATAGTTGCTAGAAGTCCTTGAAAAGTGTTTTTATAAATCATTGACTAAATTATAATAAACATCAGTAAAAGAAGACAAAAAAATTCTTTTGGGGAGAGACTGCTATACAAAATTTTTCGGTGCTTTCCATATTTCTTAAAATATGCAGCTGCCAATTTTTCGTTCAAAATCAATGTGCCAGTAAAATTTACTGAAAGACGCTGATGTTGGAAATAATTTTACTAATAAAAAACAGCTACTTTTTTGAAGCAAATATTACCGGCACATTCATAAGTAGCATCACCAGACTGACAACAGTGTGAGAACCTGATCGTGCATATCTTTAAATAATCGCAAGTTTATGCTCACCATATACCAACCAATGCTAATTGGTTAGCCTTCACAGCACGCTTCACTCCGATCTGCTATTTCATTATGCTCACAAAAATTCAGCCATTCAAGGTCTTATCTAAAGTTGTTAAATCATCCATGTTAATTAAACAAAGCAACGCTGTGAAAGAAATAGAAAAGATTGTATATAGCTCACGCACTTTTATACCAAAGTTAAAAACATCGGCACCAAAGCGAGATGAAACAATTGCATCATTATTTGTTGACCAATCTGTATTTTGTCAGAGTTACATACTTGATGGATCGTTACATTTAAAGATTGTTTTACTAAAATACAATATACTACTGCCTAATATCATTTTTATTGAGATGCGAAATTTTTTTATCATTAAATACACTGAACATACTATCTAAAACTTACAAACGGTAAGTTGTCAAATACAAATTTTTGAACCCAAAGTGGATTGTGAAAATGTCTCATCACTATGTGGCTAATAATAAAAAAGTAACCAGATCGGCGTTACCACTCCTTGGGAAATTTCTCAAGGTCTTCTTGGAAAATTACTGCCTATGTTGGGATCTTGAAAACCTATTTGAAAATGAAATTAAGTTTGTAGGTCGTAAGGATTCATTTGTATAAGATGGGTGGACGATTACGATAATATGTCTGTCGAAGAGTAAGCGATCCCAAAAAAGGTCATCTGGCAGGCGCAAGAAAGCGATTGATCACCAAAAAAAGATCTTCAGATTGATTGGGCAAGAAATATTTAAAAAAGGTCAAAATCAACGCCGAGAACCAATTTTTTTCCATAAAAAGATCATTTAGACTTTGTGCATGTGTTTACGAACCTTGGGAAATCTTGGGATTTTACCACTTGAAAACTCGAAAATTTGTGAAATCAAGAGTGACAACACAGAGCCAAATAATAATATCAGTCAAATACTGTTGAAGTTAAATGCAATGTACTCTTGCAAAGAACAATTACAAAATTTAAAAAACAGGAAAGTCACATTACAGCTACAATCCATTAATTATGTATTAGCGTAAATGATGTCCCTAGTCCTGACCTTTCTACTGCTTCTTATGCGGCACGCTTCCGCGGGGATTGCTAGTGGTAAGGGTATTGGGCTATCCTACCTACAGCACAAAATAAAGGCGACGCGGTCAAACACTTGATATTGAGTCAAGTAGCCATCCAGTTGAGTCAAAAAAACAATCAAACTAACAATACCCAATAATCCATGTATGCCAAAGTATAGCTGTCCCACTGAATTCATTACGCATTTAAGATTGAGGCACTTACAATTAATTATTCCTCACAAAAACAAACACCAAATGAAGGTAAAGAGATAATTTGCTTGTAATATTAAATGAATTGTTTTTCTTTAAACATTCCATACCTTTTGATGGAAGTTGGTGTCATTTACAAACAGCCTATTATTTCATCTCTCAAAAAAGGTTTCAACGGCGTTTGTACTGTCAGTATTTTTTGAGAAAATGACGAAAACAACTTTTACAATCAATCGTCAATTACGACGTCATCTTAAACAAGAAAGAAATGAAATTTATGAGTCAGGTGCTGGCTTTCGTTTAAGCGCAAAAGCGTTTTCCTCAGTCGAGAGATGAGAATTTAATAAAATTTTCTATCGTGTCGTTATCGTGATGTCACCAAACCTTCAAGAATTTTACTCCGGAGAGGTGATCGATCTTGCCAAGTCTTATTCATGCCTTAGGCAATTAGGGGGAAATAAAATTCAAAAGATTCCAAGCGGTATGACAGGACATTCAAAAACTTGATTTATAAGAAAAAAAGTGATCAAACGAATACGGGGAAAATTCTTACTTTCAAAAGCTTTGGCCTCCAGAAATGGTATTCATGCTTGCTTGGGTATTAAAATTGGCAAGATTCTCACTTTTAAAACGTTTATCTCCCTTAATGCTCTGCCCTCCCCCTTCTTCTCAAAAAAGAAGCTGTTTCGTAATAAGTCAATGATTAGAATCAACTCGCTCTTGTAAGTAGCTAACATTCAGCAGTTATACGGAGACCAGGACGTGGCCAATAAGTCATATATTTACATTGTGGTGTCCCTGGCTACGTGTTGATTGTCCTGCTGGCAGCATAGGCGTACTTAAGAATTGGATTTCCTCTCAATTGAAACATCCAAAGATTTAAAAACTTTTTATTCGTTCATGTTATGAAGTGTATCGAAGCATAATTTAAAAACTGTAGGGAAAAAGGAAGGCGCCAAAACGATTGATATGTATTTTCGGTGTAAAAGATGTTGAATCTTTGAGTTTGGCGAGAATTTGAACCGTCACATCTCTGTTTCGAGACAGACGCTCTCAGCATCTTGCTATCTCCAAGACAGACTTCAATCATACAATAAAGTCTTTTCAGCAGCGATATATTGAGACGTTTAAACACTATGTAGCATACAAACATAAGTTGAGGAGTGTATGTGGCATGGTTGAATACCTTGGCCACTTTACCTTTAAAATAAAGCAAATATCTTTATTAACAACCTGGCTTGCTATTCTACACACTGATACACTTAAGCATCTTAAACAGAGAAACGCAAATAGGCTAATTCCAAACCAAGATACCATCTGGCTATTTCCAACTCGACCAAATAGAATTGCAAGCGCTTCATGCACGTTTTTTCAAACAGAGAATTTGCGGGTTCAAAGGTAAAGGTTTTCCAGCTCTGTTTGTGATATTTAACTCAAAACGTGAAAGCAGGTAATTTAAATGTTTACGCTACATTTGGGAATGACTTATTAAATGCTTGGCTCACTACTTGCGACTTATTCGTAATTGTAAGCTTATTTGTACGACCTAAAGCTTGTGGCTGCGCGCATATTGTTTGGTCCTGGCATAAACGCAGCGAGGAAAGGGCAAACGAACCCAAAGTAAAGCATCAAAAGTTAAGATTTTGCGATTGCCGGGCCACTACCAGTAATGTTGAGATTGAAAATATCGGTTCAGTTGGCTTTACTCAATGCTTAGTTGTGAAAACAGTAAAAACAAGTAAAGTGTTTTTGATCTGGCCAATTCTCGTTTTAAAATCAAAAGTACCATGCTTCACGTAAGAATGGAATGGAATGATATGAGGGAAGATTGCATATAGCCGTTATGTTCCTCCTCAGTTTTTGAAGTCCCTAGCAACGCCTTATTTGCCTTGTTTATAGCATGTACTCAGGGAGTGGACTTGCTAACTATTAATGGAGCCAATAACTTCACAAACTGTTATTCGTTTACCTCAGCACTGACAGGGAAGCATAAATGTAAAGCTGTGTGGGGGAAAGGGGCGCAAAGGTAATTGTTATGTAATTTCCGAAAAAGGCTATTAAATATTTGGCATATTACTTACGACTTTTTGTAACTGTTTGCGTTTTTGTATGACGTAAAATCTCAGGCTACGCGTGTGACGTAACATTTCTGGTGAACCTGGCATAATCGCTGCTCGGGGAAGTGCGAGCTAACCCATAGTCAAGAAAACAACAAGCGAACATTTAGTTTTTACAATAGGTTAGATTGAGGTGAGAGGGTATGATTCATCAACCAGATTTTCGAGCTAATAACGTTGATAATTTTTGTGATTCCTGTAAGACTTCAGATGAAAAATTGTCGATTAGTTCAATTGTTAATGTCTCCTGAAAAAGCTTTTAATCGCGTTTCTACGATGAGTAGTTTTTGAGAAAATACTGCTAACAAATTGTGCAATTACGGTAAGTGTTAGCTGTGACGTCATTTTAAACCGCAAAGCAATGAAATTTTTGCAATTTGGTTAAGTTGGGAGCTGGCTTTTGTTTCAGTAAAAAACTGCTCTTCTCTGTCAAGAAATTCAAAATATATTTTTAAAAAAACTATCTTTGATTATGACGTCATCGTGATGTCATAATCCCCCTTATGACGCTCATCCCGAGAAGGTGATCAATCGTGCCAAAGTTTGATGTTTGTACATCTAGCATTTTTGGAGTAGTTAAAATAGACGGACAGACACGTAAACAGAATTGCGCTTTCTACATCAGATTTCAGGTTGAGAGACTCCTATAAAAACATATTACAGGCGATATAACTCTGGCGCGCTTACGCACCAGCTACGGCAGCAAATCGAAAAAAAGAGTTTCCCCGGGAATTGCCGATGCTGACTCAGCAAACACAAAATTGAGCTAAAGAGTTAATTTTTTTGTGGCGTCAGAGAAGAAGTAAAATCATAAATTTATGATTTAAAAATATATTTATCTATTTTTTTCTTAAAACACTTCTTATTTTTAAGTGAAAACTGTTTTTTTTTACAATCTGTTATTTCATCTCCACAAAAAGCTTTCAAGTGTGTTTGTGCGGTTAGTATTTTTAAAGAACATGATGAAAACAATTTTCACTATCAATCGCTTAGAATGATGTAATCTATAACAATTGAGAGATCAAATGATTGCCAGCTGGTAAGTCGGGTGATCGCTTCTGTTTGAGCACAAAACCGTTATCCTTTGTCAGCAGATGCAAATTTTTTTAAATTGTCTTTGATTGTGATGCCACTATGACGCCGCCAATTTTCTACTGACCCTCACTCCAGAATGGCAAAAAATCATGCCAAGTTCCATGTTTGTACGCCCAGTAGCTTCGGAGGAGATAACCCAGACAGATACACAGACAAAATTAAGCTTTATAGTATAAACATTAAACAAAAACTAAATTTAAGAAAACAACAATTTTTGACACATTTTATACCGATGGAGGCGGGAGAGGTGTTACACCATTCTCACAACCAAAATCTGTACATAAGAGTCTGGAAGAAACTCAAAGGCTTTCTTTTTTCTTCCACCATAACGGCAAAATTAAACTTATTCTCTAAGAAAAAACTCCATTAAAACAAATGAGATCCACAAGCTTCTTTGAAATAAGCACCAGCAAACAAGAAAACAAAAGAATAAAGGCTTTGTCGAGCGTTTTCCACCATAAAACGAGATTTAACTAAACTTCCAGGCTAGCAAAATAAGCAAACTTTCGTGCGGTATTGGTATCAGAAATCAAAAAGAACCATAACCATACATCAGCTTTAAAGAACGTTTTTCTTTAACATTTGAAGCGAAAATTACCTGATTGCTTGCAAACCTGACCTGGCTGTAGGCCAGAGCACGAGAACTGCATTCTAACCTATCAACTACCAGATACCACATAAGATAATATAAAAAGGAAAAAGGGCGTGTATCGAAAGTAGGGGATGCGAGATCGGTTTGGCAACGGCAAATGAAAACTTTTTTGTTCTTGATAAGCCGATGCTGAAAAATGGGGTACAAATCAAATTCAGTAACCACTCATTTTACAATATTTTACGAAAACGTAGCAATAAAAACAAACACGCCTAGAAACATTTTGAGTGCGCTGAATTGTTGTTTTCATCATATGTTTCATAAATGTGTTCATTGCTATTGCACTTCATATTTGGCAAAAAGCTAATTACCTTCTTGATGTAGCCTCAGCACCACTGTTTGTTTTTTCAGGCAGGCCGGCATTTTTTCAATTTGGATCAATATTTTCGATTAATTAACCAATCTTTAAACAACAGAGCTAACATCGATATCGGTCCATTCTACAAATTTACATCTAAGAAACTGTCGTCAAGAGGTTAACAATTGCTTGAAATATCCTACCAAGAATTTTACGGTAAAATCCAAAATTGTAATCTTAGTTCTGAAGACATAAAAACTTCATTAATTTATAAACCCAAGTTCTGTATGCTTTTTGTATTGGGTGCACAAGAATCTCAACAACTCGATAAGATATTCGAAGACGGCTCTATGATGCCAGGAAACAAAAACGGTTACCACATTTCCGCTGTTAGATTTATAATAAGATTACACGCTATTTATGGACACTTGAAATAACAAAGCCACCGATTACTTAGAATTAATACCTCTCTTATGGAAGAAAAAATCTCCTTCACAGTATATAACCATCAGCTAATTTGCTTCTTCAGTAGAGAGCTTAAAACCCTTACAAATATATGTGTTTATTTATATGTGTCAAAAAAGGCATTCTCGAAAAAACGAGCAGAACAATTACTCTCAGTTTGATTTTAAAAATAACAAACTACAAAAAATAGCATATTTCCTTATCAAATTGTTTGCAAATGTAAAACTCATTTCATAAAATTGAACTGCTGGAGTCACCTGTACTGTGAAGTGCTCCATGAGTGACCCTACTTGATAATGTGAAGCTGTGTCGGTTATTAAGAGCTATTGAAATAAGGTCTCTGCTCATACGTGTACGAAGAAAATAGACCAAGGAGTCTTTCATACAATTAATAGATGATAATACTATTATTGTTGAACCTTTTAAATGATACTTTTCAAGTAAGCCCAGAATGACCTGAGCGATATAACGAATACTATTAAGTACAACCTTAAAATATGTTTAAAATTGAATTTTACAAATTATTTTCAGATATATAACAACTTAGCAATCATTAAATTTGTCACCGCACACTGATAAATTAATATAAAAAATGGCTAGATTTCAAGATGTTCTCAGTCTTCTCACAGCAATGGTGGAGACATTTTTTTTAGCGGGAACTCTGAATGGTTGGCCGTCTATGGTCGAGATGCTGACAAAGGAAGGATACTTTTCTGAATCGTGTGTGGCATTGGAAAATCTAACGGAATCCAACTTCACTTATCCTACATCGACTTTAATCCTGCAAAGTAATTCCACTGAAAACGTACAAACGAGTCGTTTCTCTGTTAATCACGAAACAACGCTCTGCACCGGACAAGAAGAAAGTTTTAATCTTGTTTTTTCAGTTAGCGCATCGGCTTGGCAGATTTCCAATTTTCTCTATGGAATTCTCCTCGATAATTTTGGCACATGGGTCACAAAATCAGCTGGAATTTTGTCAGTAATGATTGGTTTAGGAGCCATTGCTGCATCTACTCCTGCTACATCTTGGCTCCTGTATATTGGCCTCCCTTTATTTGTCACTGGAGGCGGAAGTTTAATAACAAGTAATATTCAGATCGCAAACTTGTTTCTCAATGTCAGAAACATTATAATTACTCTGCTATCCAGTTCTTACTTTGCTTCGGGGGCAATTTTTTTGATTGTAAAAGCTGCTTATGATGATGGCATTTCAATAAAATATTCATTGTATTTTCTTCTTTCGGTTACGGCACTTTCGTGGGCGCGGGCCTTCTTTTTGATGCCCAAACGTCATTTTGCTTATCCTCCTCCTGTTGGTGGACAACAATATGGAATTTTGAACAAATGCAAAACTTCTGATTCTTCATCAGAAAAGTCCTTGAATGATTTAGAGTCCGAATCTTCAGATAAACTTTCGATCAACTCCGGTAATGAAAATCATTGTGTAATGAAATGCTCCAATTTTGAAGTGTTTAAATCTTGTCTCAATACTTCTCTTTATTGGTCATCCACTTTTCATGCAATCACTCTTGAGTTTCGTACTTATTTTTACTTCGGAACTTTCAACTCTTCCATGTTGCGACTAAGTGGTGCTGAAAATATGGGCTTTTACACCAGCATGTTTGGAATTATTGTGCTCTGTGGTTCGTTAATCACACCTCTCCATGGAATGATAACTGACTTTGCTAAAAGCAAATTTAAAAATGTATCTGCTGACAAACAACTGGCGGCAAAAAAAGCTGTTTTAGTGTCGACAATATTAACAGATGTCATAGCTCTTGTGATGTCAGTAACAGCATCAATACCATCGCTTTCAATTCAGATATTTGTGTTTATTACTCTTACTTTGTTGAGAGTGTTCGGTGTAACAAATGATATTCTGTTTTTGACTACAATGTATCCAGTGGAACAATTCGGAAAACTATTCGGATTGCATGCTTTGATATTTGGATTGTTAAACTTTCTTCAAGCTCCACTGCTAAAACTAATTTTGTCTTACTACGAAGGCGATTTTACAGTCGTAAACGTTGTGTTTGTAGGTTTGTGTTTACTTATTTTCATTCATCCATATAAAATTTACAAATGCATACAGCATTCATCAAAAGAAAAGTCCAACCAAAATTCATTTGCTTAAAAAGCTGTGCCTTATAATATGTTTACTGTTGATTTGTTGACCATGAACTCTACAGCATTGCATATTTATGTTCAGTGCTCTGCAAAACACTATCATATGATGAGATATTGTTTTATGATGTGGTACTCGGTTTATGAAGTTTCGAAAGCGCTTTTTTTATTTATATCACTGTTAGAATTTATTTGTTTTCATGTGATATGTTTCAATCGCACAAAACACAGTGACAAAATTTGCAACTTTGTATTAAATAGACGACAGAAAAATGAAAAGCTTGTGCTATGAATTTGCCTTAGCAAAAACTATCTTCGTTCTTAATCTAAAGTTCGAAACAGAGAAGGATCCAATATCGTGAAAGGTTTGCTTTCGTGGGGTTTGAATAAAATGAAAGGTTTTCCAAATTGAATAAATCTCCGTGCGTCACAACGATGTCGTTTTCTTAAAAAAGAAAAATTTCACCCACAAAATCGAAATACTCTTATCGACCTTTACACATGGTATTGGACAAGCGATAAATGTCCTTTCCTCTTTTTAAACGCAGTAACGTATTTAGGGAGTGATAAAGAGCAATAGTCCCCAAACGTTATGACAGTAGCAAAAATTGCAAACACGAAAAAAATGCTCGCGTTTGATTGGAGAGCAAAATGGGCCAAAATCTCGGTTTCCATAGGTTGATCGGCAAAGTAAAAGGTCTTCAACTTCACAAAATGCTCTGTTCCCTCCAAAATTTGCTTTAAAACACGTCACTGGTCAAAAGCAATTTACGCATTCAAAATTTCCTACATGCTGGTTCAAATCCAGCAACCACTTTGTGCCCAAATACAATGAGCATAAAGTGCTATGCACCTATACTCAGCGTTCGAACTGTGTGTAGTGAGAGATGCGATTTTTTGTACACTTAGGTCGATAGGTCACAAAAAATGTTAAAGTCGTTTTAACATGCAAAGAGTCAAATGTGGCAGGCCACCTTAGTTGTTGGTGTGGCAATATCAATCTGCATTTATAACCGGTATGAAACGATTGTCTTTTTCTCCTAGCCCAGGGGTTTCCAACTTGTATGAACTCCGACGCACTTATACGATACATATAATCAAAGACTCGCGGTACAAGCAACCCTTCCAACTCCCAAGAAAAAATTCTCAATGCAGATTGAGTAACGTAAAAAGGCATTATAAGGAACAAAGCTTTCAAGACGGGTTGATATTTCGGAAATATGTGATCAAGGATGAAAGCAAGCGAAGCCTTCGCTGTTTTAACCCTATTTGGCCCGGGGGGGGGGGGGGGGTCGATTCGACCCACAGCAAATTAAAACTGTTGTAACTTAGCGACCGCTTGAGATAAATGTTTGAAATTTTTTGACTTTTCCTAAAATTTATCTGACTTTTGGTTGGTTATGAACTAACAAAGATATTCTTTGTAGTTTTGACTTAAACATAGCAATTTCGAAACCCACTCGGGCAAATTTTTTTATCGATTGCTTTTGTATAATAAAGAAAAAAAGGAGAAAGAGCGCACACGCAAAACCGTGACGAGTTACGTAAACCGCAGAACTTGTTTGAAGTGACGCATTGACTGTAAAGCTGTACAGTTTCTCAGAAATCTTTCTTCTCAAAACCTTTTCGCTGTGAATAGCAACTCTTAATTTGACAAGCCAAAAACATCAAAGTGTTTTCAGATACACGGCTATTTTGTAACTTTTAGTTAATAAATAATATCTTCTTGACGCTAGGCCTTAACCTATCGATAAAGTAATGCTAGAAAATATTTCGTAATTTTGATACTTGACAAATGCAACAACGCAAAAAGAATTGTTTTCAAGCGTAAAGCCAGAAAATAACTTTGGCGGCGTGATAATATAGTTTG
This sequence comes from Trididemnum clinides, assembly GCA_963675345.1. Classification (NCBI taxonomy): domain Eukaryota; kingdom Metazoa; phylum Chordata; class Ascidiacea; order Aplousobranchia; family Didemnidae; genus Trididemnum; species Trididemnum clinides. The sequence goes on from CAVLYW010000122.1 coordinate 33,422, forward strand.
CGCTTTTCATAATGATTTGTAATGTTATTACCAATTAAAATTGGGGATTGGTTGGTGGGAGAGCAACAAGCGCACTTGCAATTTTTATTGGATAGAAAATATGCAGTGGTAGACTAAAGGACGTAGGGGCGACGGACAGCAAAGTTTAATTTAGGAGTTTTATAAAACTTGATTTCCGTTGCTTTACGAGTAAGCTGTTAGTAATTAATCAAATACCGAATTTTTATCAGCAAATACAAATCCAAAACGCAAGAAGCCAATCGTGAATCACAAAATTTAATTTTTTTTAAGGGGAGAAGGAACTGTTGAACATCTCCTGAGTTTGTGATCAACACCAAAATTTTTTTCTGTTGACCGCGTGACAAAAGCAATGTGTTTGTATTCTACATCTACACACTTCCAAAAGCAAATGAAGATTTTTTTCCGTGTTCTTTTATCCACTTTTATAAAGATGCCTCTGGTAAAAGCATTACGTTTCCTGCTGCATGGCCGAGCAGAAAGGCATTTGCATTGAAGTTGACATTTAAAGTTCAAACTACAGCTTGCGTCAACTATCACAACATTATAAGATTGAATGCTGACTCAAATATCATCTTGTCATTTTCATTCTTCTAAACCAGAGATGGGCAAACTTTTTAGTCGGAGGGTAGCATTGACCATTCACGAGTTAGCCGAGGGCCAATGCGTAAAATCTTGTAATAGCTGTATGCAATGCAAGAGCTTGCAATAGCTTAAAATCTTGCAATAACTTCTTGTAAAGACGTATTACAGGGCTTTGATAATGATGGCGTCCAAAAGCTAAGATCATCACTCTTTATTTGGACGGAAAATGCGTCAGTTCAAACTAAGAATTGCGTAGCGGCTCTTTCAATGATGGCTTCTATCATTTTTGGCTCTTCAGTACGGCAAGTGCGGCCAACCCTTTCTTATTGAATTAAATTCATGGAAGTTTGTATAAGTTTCGAGGACCGCACAAAATGCTTTCGCGGGCTGCATGCGGCCCGCGGTTCATAGTTTGCCCACCCCTACTCCAAATTACGTTTATGCTGCGTTCGATAAGTCAAATTTCCAATTGTTTTACTTCAATGCAGGAATAGTTAAGAAATCAAGTTTCTTATGACATTGGGAATGCAGCCACTACATTTTAGTTCTATGTTCGAAATGTTCAAATTGCTCGTTTCCACTAAAATTTAAATATGCTGCCGGTGTATAAGATAGTGATGATTATATGATATTTAACGAATAATTTTCTTCTTTCAGGCATATAAATTTCGCAAACAAAAGTAGCAAAAAATAGCCCATGTCAATGTATGACCTGAAGAAGTGTTAAGTAAAATTTTGAATGAAGTATCTGACGAAGAAAACGACGACATTGAAAACAGCCTCTTTAGCTTCCGGTGACTATAAAATTGTAAGAACCCTATAAATATCATATGACGCCTCCAGAGGGAAACGAAACTGCCGTATTGGTGTTATTATGGGGGAGAGGATAATAAATAGGCTACGTAGGCGTATTGTTGTAGCACAAACTTGATAATAAAACAAATTAAAGTTTACAATCGTTTGATATAACAGGCTTTTTGTAGCAAATCCAAAACTTAAGTTTGCTTGAGGACTTTTTTATATGACTCGTCATATACACACACAGACTTGGACAACAAAAGATGCGTAATTCTAGTTGGCTAATTCAGTGAATTGCAGCCAAAACTCGCTAATTCTAATCTAATTTGAAAAACTAAGTCTCTAATTCTAATCTAATTTGAAAAATTCTTAATTCCAATTCTAATCTCATTTCGAAAATGTTCCTGACCGAAGAGTCGGGTGTGAAAAATAAAAAGATCTTTTATGTTAGGAATCAAAACCACCTTCGAAAGTATTGACACTGATTGGAATGATTTACATGCGAGGCTTACTAGGACAAGCACATCAAAGCACTAATGCGATGTTCCATGAAATATTTGGCAATCCAGTTTTTAGTGCAGCTAAGTCAAGGAATAGATTTAAATTTTTTGATTGCTCACATATCACTTGATGATCATACAACGCGTCCTACTCCTTAGCAATAGGATAGATTTGCAGCTTTTCATAAAATTTTTGAAGAATTTAACAAAAACTGTGGGAAATTCCTAGTTCCTAATGATTATTTGTCGCTGGATGATAATCTTTATCCTACGAGAACGCAAATCAGTTTCAAACAATTTAATCCGAGCAAACCAGCCAAGTATGGAATGCTGTATAAATCAATCAATTGTAAACCTTGCACCTAATTGGCAAAGCAGCATACTAGGTGCAGCATTAGGTGCAAGGTTTACAATTTTCATATCTTCGCCTACAAAAATCAATCAATGCTTTTCGCTATCCATTTACCTTTTCAACTGCTTTGTATTCTGATAATCCAAAAGCAGAGCCGAGATCTTACTACACTCCTGGGACGTCACAAAAAGTAAAATACCTAATTCAAAATTTGGAATGCCACACAAATTTAGTGGCAAGAAACATATTATATGACAGATTGTATACTTCAATACCAATGGCGCAGTGGCTGCTTGACAGCGGAAAAACTTCTGTAAGAACTTTACAATCAAATAGAAAAGCAATTCGAGCCGAAATTAGAGAAATCAAAGACCGAGATTTATAGGGAAAAGAATAACGGCATATTAAATCTGCACTCGTATGTAGTAAAAACAAAAAGTTTAGGAAAGCGAAATGCTTTACTATTGTGAACAGTACCACCGCTTCTTGCAACTACAAAAGATGACAACAAAAGTAAGCTCGCTATTTACAAACTATACGACTTTTCAAAAGGCGAAACAGACATTATTGACCAAAAAATGGGGTTCTCCAGCTGTACATCAAAATCAAAGCGCTGGACTATGAATGCATTTTGATACGTTTTGAACACATGTCGAGTGAACGCTAGCACGATATATGCAATGAACAATGATCTGCAGCCTCAAAACATAAAATCTGTAGATTTCGGATTTAAACTAGCTATGTCTTTGATTCGCCCACATATAGCACAACCAAGATTAATTGGCATAAATTCTTCTGTAGTTCGCAAAATTGAGATAGTACTGGGGAAAAAAATATCCTCCAAACATGTAAAAACATCAAGTGGCTTTTTTCCTCATCAAAGTGAAAAACGAAGGCGATGCGATGCATGTATCAATAAGATTAAAGGAGAAGGAGCAAAAGAAAAGAAAAACAAAATTTCTTAGCAATGGAGCCAGTGCCAAATATGCACAAAGTCTTTGTGTAATAAGCATCTTATTCGCATTTGTGGTTCTTGCTTGCAAGACTAAACTGTTGTAAGACTTACACTTAAGGATAAAATTGCATTGCTTTAGTTGCTTTGAAACATACGAGCGTATTGCTGCTTTGTCGATGATATATGTATTGTTGATATTACCCGTAAATTTAATGTAGTGTTTCGGTATTTTCATATTAGACGATAAATCATAAGCAGAAACAGCATGGCGTATGACTGCAATACAACAGCTAGTCCAGAAATAGCCTATTTTGTTTCACATTTGTAATGTATTCTGTTAATTGCAAGTGATTTTTTAAATAATAGCTCTAAATTCACTAACGCCTCAAAGCACTAGTAACGAAGATAAAGCTCAAATTGGTGACATCATAATTAATCCAGATTGAATATGAAAACTGTAAGGACCGTTTAAATATCATATGACACCTCCAGAGGGAAACAAAACTGCCGTATTGGTGTTATTATGGGGGAGGGATAAAAGATAGGCTACATAGACCTATCGTTGTAGGACAAACTTGCTATTAAAAAGAATCCAAGTTTACAATCGTTTGACACAGGTTTTTGTAGCAAATTCAAAACTTTGAACTCAAGCTTGCTTGAGTACTTTTTTCATTCAACTCGTCACATACGCAGACTTGGACAACTGATTAATTCTAGCTGGCTAATTCGGTGAATTACAGCAAAAAGACGCTAATTGTAATCTAATTTGAAAAAACTAAAAGTCTCTTATTCTAGTGTAATTTGAAAAATCCCTAATTCCAATTATAATCTAATTTCGGAAAAGTTCCTGACCGAAGAGTCGAATCTGAGAAATGACCAAGGCCTTTTTTATTAGGGATCACCTGGATTTTCGAAAAGTTTGGCCGAAAATCAAGATGGAAATTAGGTGATCTCTAAAAAGAAAAAAGGCCTTCACAATAATTTGGTGGAAAAAATGAAAGAGTCTTAGAATTGTCGCAAATACAAAGTGGTTTTGCGAAGATGTTCAAATGGCATCAAAATTTGCTGGGTAGTGAAAATTTCAAACTAATTTTAGAAAAACTGAAAAGCTCTAATTCTAATTCCAATTCTACTTTAATTTGTGGTAATCAGAAATGCTTTAATTTTATTTTACTTTAATTTGAGAAAAGCATTAATGCTCTAATTCTAAGTGTTATCTAATTTGAAAATGCTAAAAAAATTCTAATCGTCCAAGTGTGCACACAAGGATGGAGAGGCTTACAAAAACGTCGTATTGCGTCGCATAAGGTAAAAAAAAGAATAAACGAGTCATATGATTCGGGAGCATTCCTTAATTTGAATGAGATTTATGTTTTGATCAATAAAAATATTTATCCGTGATGAACAAGCATAGCTTGCATAATGAAAAGAGTAATAATTTCATAAAGTTAAGAAATTTTTGTCGTTGAAATGCAATTTTACAGCCTGTTTCACATTTACTAACAATCAATTCAAATTACAAAAATCTATCTAGAGGGTAGACACTTGGTCTAGTCCAGGGGTGCCCACACTTTTCCAGTCTGAGAGCTACTTATGACATGACCAAGTCAAAGAGATCTACCACCTACTAAAAATGCAAAACCTATTATTAATAAATAGTAATTGTTCAGTACGTGTTGACCTTTTTTTTTGGAGAACGCCACCAATTTGATTGGTATTTGCCAAGTGAAGCCGGGTTGTGATGTCTAACAGTTGTGACGAAGTTTTGTAATATGCATCATTCCAGAGGCGCTGGGCTATATGGTGAGCCTGCTGTTATTTGTAGTATTGAAAGTGCGCCCAGACTGTATAAAGTTTGAGAACTGCTTCCTTACTCTCATGCCTTGCACTTTATGGAATCAGCCAGTGATGCATAGTCCGGATACTTTTTAAAATATTCTTTCAAATTTAATTTTTTTAACTGCCTTGCGATCTACCCACAATGCCTTCGCGATCGTCGCAATGGGCACCTCTGGTCTAGTCCAACACAAGAAATGTTATACAAACATCACGGCTGGTAAATTCCTCATAAAAGGCAAAATGGCAAATTGATGATGAAGTATTGAACTTTTTACCTGGTAGCTGACAATGATAAACTGCGCTTAGCCGATCGCAAAACTACAACGTCGAAGAGTAAACACGACGAAAAAAGAAAATTCGCCGGCCGTTTCTTTATTTTAAATTATAGTCAAAAATCTAAAATCTAATGCTGTGCATTTAATTTGCAGTAACTTGAACGCTATTAATCTGATCATAACGAAAAGTATATAATTAAATTGAAAAATAAATTCTTCATCTATCTGTGCAAACACGGAATCTCTAGTGTGAGCAGTTTTAAAGTTATTAGCTGCCAAAGTGCTCGGG